>JAOTQR010077789.1:0-11862 GCA_025774065.1 Solanum ossicruentum | reverse complement strand
TATTTGCAACAAGTTAGGACTATTTGACATGTACGCCCCAACTTGAGGGGGAGTGTTATTTGTATAGAAGTGGGAAATGAAATATATCCCATATTGGTTAAGTAGAACATTATACTCTTTCTTCTAGCCTATATAAAGGGCTTCACTTGTACAAGTTAAGACACACAAATAAATATATCTTCTATATTTTCTTTATATGTTACAACATGACCTATGCTATATTCCTCACTCTCTAGTACAAGGTAATTGGATGAGCTATTCATGTCACTTTAATGTGTTAAACTAGTTGTGCAAGTATGATTATTCTCACATATGTTTTAACCTAAGCATTTATTTTACATATCATATTGAGCTCATGTATAATGATTATGATTAAGCATCTTGATTGTTATGGCCTATGATTCTTGTTGCATTGCACCCCACATACTTAGTATATTTCAAGTACTAATGCATACTCTATGCCGACATGATATCACCATATAGGAACCAGAGCTCCTATTGATCCTTCTCCTCCATGTGGCTAGACGATTTTTTCGAAGATTGCTATTGGTGAGTCCTCCACTCCGGGGACAACATCCATTTACTTTCATGCTTTTATTTGGACTATTCAATTTGCGGATACTATTTTTTGAGGGTGAGTCCAGAAGATGTCTTGGCCCCCGCTCCATTCATAGTTAGAGGTGTTGTTAGATATATGGGTTATGGGTTGTGAGCCTCACTCTTATTATATCTACGTATTGTTGGAGTCTTCCTTAGTCCCTTATTCCCTTTTGTGTTAAATGTTTGTTATGTTGACAAGTTGGAAGTCCCAAGTCCCTAAATGACCCCATAGCATGAGTCACACTTACCCGCCCTTTAGACTTATTTGTTATGTGATTCATGTATAACCTCTTCCCTCTAATATCCCCATAGCATAAGTCAAAAGCCTCGTTTCCCTAAGAAAACGTCATGACTCAAGCCTAGGGCTTAGACATGACACGATAGATGAGGAACCCGAAGGAACTCAAAACAAGCCTCTTAGTATATCAATCACACATCCTTGGCCGCGGAAGTAAAATAACATCAACAAGAGATATAAATAAGGGGCAAAGGGACTAGGGATGTCTTGATATTTCTATATAAATGAGTCAAAGCTCAAAGCATAAGTACATCAATCATTCCAACAACACCTCTAAACATAGATTGGATAGGGGGCCAAGACACTTTCCAAACTTACCCTCATGTAAGAGTACCATAGCTAGTGTTCCTAGACTTGAGGACTCACCAAAGCTTATCTTCCAGATTGCCAAAACTAGCCACGTGGAGGATGATCGAGAGGTGCTCCGGTTCCTACATGGTAACATCATGTAGGCATAGAGTATGCATTAGTACGTTTGACTATACTAAGTATGTAGGATGAAATGCAACAAGACATAGGTAACATAGTCAAAATAAATAATCATAAGCAATGAATAATTATAGTATTGATATGGCATGCATGATAAATGCTTGAGGTAAAACATACTTGTAAATCATATAACTTGCAAATATAGATTACATGTGTAGGAAGAGACCATATAAACATAGGCCAAGCATACTATTACTTGAACTCCAAGGCATGCCACCCCCTTGGAAGATGATTGAGATACCTACCCCTCAACGTGGTAGTACAGGCATGCCTCTCCCCGACAAGGTAATTGAGGCACTTACCCGTCAACATGGTAGTATGGGCATGCCACCCCCCAACAAGGTGATTGAGGTGCATACCCCTCAATGTAGCAGTACGGGCAGGTCACCCCCGATAAGGTGATTGAGGTACATACCCCTCAATAATGTAGTACGGGCATGCCACCCCCTAACAAGGTGATTGAGGCTTGTCACCCCCTCAACTAGGTGATTAGGCATGCCATCCCCCCCTCCCCCCCAAACAAGGTGCTGTCAAATTGCAATGCCATAGATAATTTTCATAGATTCAGTGCATAAATACAATCCCTTAATCATCATGATATCATTTGACTTGTAGCCCATGCAATAGACCATCAATAACTCAAAAATCCTTGTCAAGACATTTTTATCAAATACTTGGCGGGTGTATAATGCTAGTCCAAAATCATAAAATTCAAGTGTAAAATAATATGAGAAAATGCAATGTAAATCAACCCACCAACACATAGTAAAATCCTCATGTAAGATACCTCGGAATCCATCATCAAGTCTCATAATAGATCATAGATTCATAGCCTAATACATGCATAAACAATCAATATTTTATGAAACCCCACTATAGTTGATAATCAAAATTCATAATAATAGATACCTCTAGATAATCAAACTTGAAAACATGCAATTTTCATATAAAAGAAGGTTAATCCTACATGAAAACATGTAATTTTCATAAAAGTGAAGGTTGGGCACCATAGGTGAAAGGACCCAATGGTTAAAACCCACGTACCTCAAACTTGGGTTTTCTTGATGTCGTCTTAAAGGAGACTTGAAGCTTAAATAGAGTTCTTAAGATCCGGAATTAAGCTTGGGGCACTTGAATTTGGATGAAATATTTGGTTAAGTGTTAGAGACGGTTTTCAGAGGGTCTTGAGTGATATAGGGTTGAAAAATGGCTAAGTATAAGTGTTTTTATTATAACTAGGCATGGGGATATGACCCCAAGGCCCTTGGGCCAAAACATAATTTCAGGGAAAAATTAACACTAATCTGCGCCCCTAGCGTGACGTGGCCAAGGCACGGATCACCACTAGAAACTAAATTTTTTGAAAATCCTTTTTTTACTATGGGTCCACTAAAATCGGGGTTATATCCATCTCCTACTCAATGTTGCCCCCTGATCACGAATATGAAGCCGAATTTTCGATATCATTGGATTTTGAGATATATGCAAATTATGATTATAGACATTTCCAAAGCACATTTTGGGGCATTTCAGAAAATATTTGATATGGGCTTATTTATCTTATATTGCATTTGCGAACTAAGGATGTGCCATGCATGCTTGAGAGGCTTGTTTAGGGATCCCTTTGGTTTCCCATTTGCTGGGTCACGTCTAGGCCCCAAGCTTGGAGCACTATGTTTATAAATGGTCCTCAGAAATCCAATACACTATGTTGAGTAGAGTCTTGTTCTTGGTTATGAAGCGCGCTATAACTATGAATAAGAGGCTATGATGTGTTTTAGTAAATACATCGCTTCTTTTTAGTCCATATCATGCATTCGAGCTAAATCCTCTAAGGTTTATTCCTGATTCCTGACAGTTACGTTTCAGAATATGTCTCAAGCTATTTGTAATGATGGAAAAGATGTTAACTATCTCTCGCTTGCGAATCAACTTCCTAACAATGACATATCAAATGCAGAGATTCATAATGCCCTATTGCAATTGGTCAAAGTTGTATCCACTCAACTCAACCAACGAGTGGGTGCCTCTGAGATTACAAATGATGAGAGAGAGGAGAGGAAAGTTAAGAGGGCTTGGTGTGATGGTGGTTTTCAAGGTGCTAAGGGTGATTGTTCCTAACATGGTCACAAATTCCAAGGTCAAGGATCCTGTCATGCTTAAAATCAAAGGTCTGCTAGTGATAAGGTACCTAACCCCAAAGCTCAATGTGGTAATGATGGAGAGACTCATCCTTGATGCCCAAAATGTGGAAGGTATCATGTTTCCATATATTTGAGGAACACGGGTGAATGCTTTTGGTATGGCAAGATGGGCCACAATATTGTTGATTATCCATATGCTCAACAAAAAGGTAAAGATGATCGTCCTCTAGGACGTAGTGCTCATGGAACTCAAAGGGCACAAGTTTGAGCCAAGGGTGTATGTGTTATATTTTCTTTCCTAAGTGTCCAAGGTGTGGGAAGAACCATTGTGGCGTTTGCCAGAGAGGATCAGGTGGTTGCTTTGGTTGTGGAAAAATGGGGCACTAGATCTCTAAGTGCCCTTATGTGGCTAAAGGAGGTAAGGAAGGGTGTCTTCAAGATCAAGTGGTTTCAATAAGGCAAGTGCAAGATGCCCAAACCTTAGGAGGAGGTTCATATGGAATCCGATTCGATGATCTTTAAAATGGGCAAAAGGTGGATGAGACCCTCGAATGTTGTCACTGGCATGTTAAAGGTTCTTATGATGTGTATGCTTTATTGCATCTGGGTTCTACTCTCTCTTTCATTACTCCATTAGTGCTTTTATATTTTGCATATGTCCCCAATTATGGTGTGAACTTTATGAAGTGTCTACCCACATGTTGGTGAGTCCATTTTTGCTAGAAGAGTCTATATGGATTATTCAATGTCTATATTGCATAAAGTATTTCCTTGTGATTTTGTTGAACTTGACATGGTGGATTTTGACAATATTCTTGGGATGGATTAGTTGCATGCATATCAAGCTTCTATTGATTGTAGAACCTGTAAATTAGGTTCCAAATTCCTAATGAACCCATCTTTGAGTGGGAAGGCCATGATTAAGTGGTTAGGGTAGATTCATCTCTTGTCTTAAGGCTTGGAAATTGATTTCGAAGGGTTGCATTTACCATCTTGTAAGGTCTAGGGATGATGAGTCTAAAGTCCTTCCTATTGAGTCAGTTCCAGTGATCAATGAGCTTTTAAAAGTTTTTCGTGATGAGATTCCCGGTGTTCGTCCTGAAAGGAAAGTAGATTTTTGTATAGACCTCCTTCCCGATACACAATTTATTTCCATTCCCCCTTACCATATGGCCTCAATGGAGTTAAAGGAGTTGAATCTTCGGCACGGATACCACCAAATGAGGATGAGGGAGTGTGATATCCCCAAGATGGCTTTTCATAGTAGGTATAGGAGCTTTGAATATGTGGTGATGTCATTTCTTCCATAAACAGTAGTAATGTAGAGTCTAATCTGCAATCTAGGGTCCTCTACTATAGCATGTAGATACTATTCATGTATTTCTATATCTGAAACTTCAGGTGTGATCTCCACAATACCTGAATCCTACGATTAACCTCTTTTGAATAATTGTGAGTATCTTCCCATCCTTGTGCTATCTTTGTTTTAATTTTGTCAACTCTGTGCTCCTTGATTCTAGATTCTAGACAACCAAAATACTCTACTTTATTTTTAGTAAGAAAGAGTTTTACCTCCTTTTGTTTGTGGTCTTAGTTAAGGCCCCTTATATTCCATGTAGAGATGATTATGTTGGGTGGAACGGCATGGAGTTGCCAGCATTATCCTTTAGTCATGCTTCCTCTAAGCTTCCTTCCTTATGTTGCTTTCCACTTTTTTGTCCAGGTTCCTTATCTTGAGCACCTAGTGCCTTAGAGGTACCTGGTTCCTCCGAGTGTTTATCCACCTCAAGGACAACACAAGTTGTGTTTGTTGGCTTGCATCTTGGTTTCCATACAGCTATCACTCTTTTCTTTGTCCCGTCTGCATGCGTCTTATTAGTATTCTGCTTTGGTGGTCTTTGATTATGCTCTTGTGGAATCTGCTTCCTCTCTTTATTGTTCTCCTTTGGTGCATGTTTATACTAGCATTCATCCTCCTTATGTCCTATAGTAAGGCAATTGTTCTAAATTTTGAGGCCGCATTCATCCTCCTTATGTCCTATAGTAAGGCAATTGTTCTAAAATTTGGGCCTCCATTCATACTTAATGTCCTGAGTCCAAGGTCCATACGGTGTTTCCACCACCATATCATTAGGAAACTCCTTCGATATTTCTACCTCAATTAGGACTAGCATAGGTTATCTTCTCAGCAGTAGCAATAAATCCATTTATGTATAAGGGCATCCCAATAGCATTAGATACCTTACTCAATGCTTTCCTAGACCAGTAACCCACAGGTAAGCTAAGGAACTTTACCCAAATAAGTATATGGCTAAATATATCAACATTAAACTCAAAATTCAATTCCTAATTCCTCAAGATCAATGGTCTATTCTCATAGAAGTAAGGTCCTGATTGCATCACTTTATACTTATTAGATTTGGTTTTAAATTTAAAAATGTAATATCCATCATCATGATATAGGATCTTTGGAATGTCAACAAAACCCCAAAACTTATTTGCATAATTCGTCATTTGGTTTTCGTATGGGTAAATCCCAATAGTTATCCTATTAGTACATTCTCCCATTCCTTGTCTTGCACATAAATGTCTTCTTCTTCAATGTGGATCGTAAGAATTCCCTCTTTTATCACAGGTGGAATGAAACTCGAATTCTTACCATTGCTTCGATTCCCCATCACTATTCCATTTACTTTTGGTGTCGGCTGTGTGAAAGTTCCTCCTTCAGAAAATTGTAGTCGCCTCTTTAGAGTGAGTTTCCCAGCTATCTCTAATAGGATCTGACCATCGAGGTTGATTTTATCTTTTGCTTTCACAATTGATTGAAAGTTTTATGGAAGGAAGCTACCGAAAGTGAGAGGTTAGAGTAGTTATGTGCCTCCAATTGCAAGTGTGACTATTTTAGGTGTGGTTGTTTACGTCGGCGCGCCATTAATGGAATTGTTCTTAGTGCACACTTGCTGCCTTGCTAACAGGCACTAAGAGCAATATTTTCACCTTTCCAACATGCACTGAGTGCCTTTCAGCTCAATATTGAGATTTTGTTGAGTTAGTTTCTTTAATACTAGCCAATTTATCTGATATGATATTTGAGACTAAGACTGTCTACCTTTTACTATCATAGTCTTCCGCTGATTTATTAAGTTATGTTGAATGAATGAATGTAATGAGACCAAGTGGTTCGCTTGGGGACTAACAATAGTCTCTATGTGCCAACCCTGTCTAGGGTACCCTCTCGGGGTGTGATAATCTTGGTATCAGAGCACAAAGTTCAAGTGTCCTAGGAAGTCTATGAAACCATATCTACTAGAGTCTTCTTTATGGGTATGTCATGCACCACACTTCATAAGCAGCAGGCTATAGGACATTAGGAATGATTAAACATCTTTCATGATCCGAGTCATGCGATAAAATTAAAACTCCATGAAACTCTCTTATAATTCGTGCTCTATGTATTACAGAGTTATGATCATGCCTTTTAAAAGAGCCGTCAGAGGTAAAGGGCATCTTGCCAGGCAGAATGTTAACCTACCTGACCATCAGGGATATGAGGAGCCCGTAGATCCAACTATCTTTGCTGAGCAGCCCCTACAAACTAAGATTTCGAATGTTGTTCTTCTCCAGGCTATCCAAACTCTAGCCAAGGTTTTTGCACTTGCTGCGAGGCAAGGAGCGGGTAGATAAGATGCACAGGATATATCTAATGTCTGAGAATCCTCAAGGATGAATTATCCTGAGTTCACAGGGTTTGCATCTAATGAGGATCCTGAGAATTACATGAAGGAGCTTCAAAATGTATTCTAGGTGATACATGTGGCTGATGTTGATGGAGTTGAACTAGTTGCCTACTAGCTTAAGGGTGTGGCCAGGATATGGTTTGATCATTGGAAGAAGGGCAGAGGAGGGGAAGCCCTATTGCTTACTTGGGGCAGTGTTCGAGGAAGCCTTTTTAGGGTTTCTTTCCAAGAGAATGGAGGGAGGCCATGGTATGAGAGGTTTTTAATATTAAACAAAGCTCTATGATTGTGAAAAATTATGGGCTTAAGTTCACTCAGCTCTCGCTATGCTCCGAATATGGTTGCTGACATGAGGGGGGGGGGGGGAGAATGGGGATGTATGTTGATGTGCTGAACAAAGGGCCAAAAAATGATGGAAAGGGAGCTATGCTTGTGAGCGATATGGACATCGAGAGATTGATGACTTATGTGTAACAAACTAATAAGGAGAGACAATATGTTCGGGAAGAGTTCAGAAATAAGAGGGCCAAGATATCCAACCATGAGATCGGAAAGAAGGGGAATGGTAACAGATTCTAGTCAAGGACAACACCATCATCTGCTAGTGCACCTATAGCTAGAAACACGAATGATAAGATGTGTCAGAATTTTGGAGCCCAGGGATCTCAATCACAGGCTAGTGAGGCTTAAGGTTCACAAGGTAAGCAACCATGTGGTAAGTGTGGCATGTTACACTTGGATAGATATCGTGAGGGGAGTGATGCATGCTTCAAGCATGGGCAAGTGCGTCACTTCTAGAGAGAGTGTCCAAAGTGGGCTGATCAAGCTAAATCTTCTGCACCAGCCCTACCAACCAGCGAAACCTAGAAGTGTACTACGTCAGGCATAAGCGAAGCTATAAATCATTTGTATACCATAGGTAGTCGCCAAGATCAGGAGAACTCCCCAGATGTTATGAGGGTATGATTAGATTATTTACTATTGATTATTATGTTTTGATAAATCCTGGTTCCATATTGTCATTTGTAACTCCTTATGTGGCTAGTAGATTTGATAGAACTCCTGAGAGGCTTCTTGAACCCTTTGATGTTTCTAGTCTAATGGGTGAGTCTATTCTAGCTTAGAGAATCTATAGAGATTATATAGTGCCCATTCATCATAAGGATACTCTTGTTTATTTGGATGAGATAGAGATGATTGATTTTGATGTGATCTTTGGCGTTGATTGGCTTCACGCCTATTATGCCTCCATCAATTATAGAGACTGAACCGTTAAGTTCCGTTTCATTCCAATTCCCGAATGAATCGGTTCTAGAGTGGAAAAGTGATTCTAGTGCACCTAAGGAGAAGTTTATGTCCTACCTTAGGGCCAGAAAGCTAATTTCTAAAGATTGTATCTATCACCTCGTGCGAGCTAAGTCTGATGATATTGACTCTCCTACTATAGAGTCAGTCCCGATTGTGAATGAGTTTCCTGAAGATCTGTCTGGAGTCCCTCATAATAGGGAGATTGACTTTGGGATTGATGTTCTTTCCGATACCCAGCCTATCTCAATTCCACCTTATATGATGGGCCCCACTAAGTTGAAAGAGCAACTTAGAGATTTATTATAGAAGGACTTTATCAACCTGAGTGTTTCTCCTAAGGGTGCTCCTATCTTATTCATGTGAAAGAAAGATGGGTTTCTTAATGTGCGTTGACTATAGGCAACTGAACAAGGTCACGATAAAGAAGAAATATCCTCTCCCTAGGATAGACAAATTATTTGACCAACTTCAGGCTGCCTCTTGTTTCTCAAAGGCAGACATTTGATCTGGCTACCATCTATTGAAAGAGAGAGAATGTGCTATTCCAAAGACAACCCTTAGGACTGGATATGACCATTTTAAGTTCTTGGTCATGTCCTTTGGGTTGACGAATGCACCTATGGCCTTCTTGGACTTGATGAATAGGGTGTTCAAACAATAGCTTGATATGTTTGTAATCGTGTTCATCGATGACATTTTGGTGTATTCAAGAGATGAGGAGGAGCATGTCAATCACCTTAGAGTTGTCCTCTAGACTCTTAAGGACCATGAGTTGTATGCAATGTTTTTGAAGTGTGAGTTTTTGCTCAAACCAATGGCTTTCCTAGGCCATATTGTTTCGGTTGATAGTATTCGAGTAGATGCCCAAAATATTGAAATGGTTAAGAATTGGCCAGACCCACCTCTCCATCTGATAAGAAGTTTCTTGGGAATGGCAGACTATTATTACAGATTTATAGAGTGATTTTCTTCTCTATCTGCACCATTGACTAAGTTGACTTAGAAGAAGCTTAAGTTTCAGTGGTTCGATGAATGTGAGCAGATCTTCCAAGAGTTGAAAACTAGACTGGCTACTGCACCAGTTTTTAACTTTGCCCGATAGGACAGAAGACTTTGTGATATATTGTGATGTGTCAAGAGTTTAGTTGGGTTGTGTGTTGATGCAGAGAGGAAAAGTAATAGCCTATGCTTCTGGAAAACTTAAGGTTTATCAGAGAAACTACCCGAACCATGATCTTAAGTTAGTAGCGGTGGTGTGTGCACTTAAAATCTGGTGCCACTACTTTTTTGGAGTGCATATAGATGTGTTGACTGACCACAAGAGCTTGCAGTATGTCTTTAGTCAGAAAAAGCTCAACCTGCATCAGAGAAGATGGTGGAAGTTGCTTAAGGATTATGACATGAGCATTCTTTACCACCCAGGTAAAGCTAACATTGTTGTTGAAGCTCTTAGCAAGTTGTCAATGGGTATTACAACTCATGTTGAGGAAGGAAAGAAGGATTTATCTAAGAAAGTGTATCGATTGGATCGATTAGGAGTTCAACTCAAAGAGAATGATGAGGGAGGAGTCAATATTCAGAACAAGTCTGCTTCATCTTTAGTGGCAAAGGTAAAAGAAAAGCAAGACCAAGATCCTGTCTTACTTTAATTGAAAGAAGATGTCCACAAATAGAAAGTCATGGTCTTCTCCAAACGGGGAGATAGAGTGTCGAGATACCAAAGTAGATTGTGCATTCCAAATATTGATGGTGTTCGAGATAGAATTATGGCTAAAGCTCATAGCTCTAGATATTCCATTCATCTTGGCTCTACTAAGATGTACCATGACTTGAGGGAAGTCTATTGGTGGAGTGCAATGAAGAGGGATTTAAGTTTCTTTCTAAGTGTCTGAATTGCCAACAAGGTAAAGTTGAGCTCAAAGGCCATGCGTGTTGATACACTACTTTGAGATTCCTGAATAGAGGTGGAAGAAGATCAACATGGACTTCATTATTGATCTACCAAAGTCTCAAAAGCAATATGATTTGATTTAGCTAATTGGGAATAAAGTGAACAAATTAGCACACTTCTTAGCAGTTAAGGCAACTAACGCTGCAAAGGAGTATGCTAAGTTATACATCCTTGATATTGTGAGGTTGCATTGATTTCCTTTGTCCATCATCTCGGAAGAGGAGCTCAATTCACCTCCTAATTTCAAAGATCCCTTCAGAAGGATTGGGTACTAAAGTGAATCTAATCACTTTTCATTCTTAGACAGAAGGCCAAGTGGAACACACAATTCAGAGATTAGGAGACATGTTAAGAACCTGTATCCTTGACTTCAAAGGAAATCGAGACAACCACTTACAATTGATTGATTTTGTATATAACAATAGTTATCATGCTAGCATTCAAATGGATCCCTATGGAGCTTTGTAGGGAGGAGATGTGGATCACCAATTGTGTGGTTTGAGGTTGGAGAAGGCGAGTTGATTGGACTTGATCTTGTACATCAACCAATGGAGAAGGTAAAGGTCATTAAGGAAAGGTTTAAGAATGCACTAAGTTGCTAGAAATCTTACACCGATACAGGAAGAAGAGACTTAGAGTTCAAGGTGAATGATTGGTTTTACCTAAAAGTGTCACCTATGAAGGGTTCCATGTGAAATGACTGCAAAAAGTGCCCAAAAATGCCCATAAAGTTTAAACATATATCTCAAAATTCATTTGTTATTTCAAAAAACTGACTTCATATTCTTGTTCATGAGGTCAAAATTGGGGGAAAAGAGTCTAACCTCGATTTAAGAGCGAAGAATTGACAATTATGAAAATTCAAGAATGCAATTTCCAGTGTGTATTCTGCGACACTGGCGCGACGTGGCAGTGCCTTATTTTGAGCATTTTTCTGTTTTTGGGTCCAAGGCTTTGGGTCTTGGGCCAAAGGATTCCCATACGTGTTTTTTTACCTATACTTAGCCAAATTTCACCCTCATATCGCCCTAAATATTTTCCAATACTTACTAAAACACTTAGCCATATTTTCACTGTCACGACCCAACCTAGGGGCCGTGACTAGTGCCGATTAGGCACCTAATACAATCATCAACTCTAAAGACCAATAATAACCACTGGGAAATCTACCGAAATTTCAGCAGAGTTTCCTCTGTTTTACTAACTAACCTCACCTGCATTAAAAATTCATTAGCAGCCCAGACAAATATACAAATATATAAATCTCATACACATACATAAATGCGGGCCGACAAGGTCTCCGTTGCGGTCCTGCCGCCTAATAAACATAACATA
>JAOTQR010077788.1:0-11863 GCA_025774065.1 Solanum ossicruentum | reverse complement strand
CAGCCAGTTCATGCAAAGGCCAAAATTGGTACACTGGAAGGCAGCTCTAAGGGTCATTAGATACATCAAACTTGAACTAGGTAAAGGCTTGATTATAAGCTCTGAAGAGAAGCTTCAATTATGTGGATTTTCTGATGCTGACTGGGCTGCATGTCCCTCCACAAGGAGGTCAGTGACTGGTTTTATTTTAAAGTTTGGCAGTTCTATAATATCTTGGAAATCTAAGAAGCAGGCAACAGTGTCAAGAAGCTCTACAGAAGCCGAGTATAGAAGTCTAACTACACTTACCTTAGAGGTGGTATGGATTATTAACTTGTTCAAAGAGCGAGGTGTGGAATTCACAAAGCCAACCGTAATCTTTTGCGACAATAATCGGCTCTTCAGATCGTTGCTAACCCAGTCTCCACGAGCGCACCAAACACATCGAAATTGACTGTCATTTCATTAGAGAGAAAATCCAGCGAGGGCTAATTACGACTGTCTACGTCAACACCAAAGATCAACAGGCTGATTTGCTCACCAAGGCACTGAATCGCACACAGCATAATTTTTTTGTTAACAATCTTGGATTATTGAATGTCTTCAATACATCCAGCTTGAGGGAGAGTATTGAAAATAATTAAATTAATTGTCATATGTGTATATAGGTAATTATTATGTATTAGGAGTATTAGGAGATTATTTTAGTTAATGTATTAAGTTGCCTTAATTAGATTAATTAACTGTGTATATATACACAATTATTGCACAATGTGACATAAGAGAGAAAAAAAGAGATCTTTCCCAAAATCCCTAATTCTTCTTCCTCGGTTCTGCGCAGCCGAGAACAATTTCAAATGCTTAACTTATTCGGACAAATTATATTTGGAAGATACTAGCTTCATTATCAGAGATACCATTCTTAACTTCATCTAACTTCTAATCACCATTGTATAACTAAAACTCTTACTAGAAAACACAACCATCGTATAACTTAACCTCTTACTAGGAAACGCAACCATCGTATAACTTAACCTCTTACTAGAAAACACAACCAATTCTGCTAGCACCTCATAATCTAATCTTTCTTGTTATTCTAGTTACATCATACCTCTAAGTTCATCCCCTCTAAATTAATGGAGAACAAAGCTTCATTGAGAGACACAACTTCGTCTCTCTCTAAATCGTTGACTCAACTTTTAGAAACACCATATACAACGAACATATATATTATCTCCACACCTAGATACTCAAACATGCTACCTAGGAACACATGACACTTATAATCTTAGAATATCTTACATGCAACCACATACTATCTTAGGTTCACTTCTATCTTTTTAATACTTAAAGGATCTCCTTTATTGTTGGAAAAAATGATTTTAGTGTCTTAAAAATATATCTTCTATCTAATATTATTTTTTTAATTATTCTAATATATTATTAATTAGTCTTGAATGAATGATTAATACGAGAATATTATTGTCATCATACTCTTTCTTAATTCAATGTATTTATTCTTGAATTCATAAATTCTTTATACGAGGACTAAAAGATGAAATCTTTTTTTTTTATACATAGTGATATATTCTTCTTGAGAATTAATGAAGTGAAATAATATATTATATTATAAATTCCTCCTCCTATATTTGTAATGCCGGGTTTTCTACTTAAATCTATAACATCCAGTAAAATTATCAAAATACCCTTAGAATAGAGACGTGCGCATAACGCGTCTTCCCATGATCCATTTGTGAATCCGAGACCGAATATGCAATCAACATGAAAAATAGACGGGAAAATGGTCTCGTTCAGATTTTAGAGCAATCGAGTCAAAAAATAATTTTTCATAATTAAACGAAAAACAGTGTCGGTGCGCTCCCGAGGTGCGACGCTCCAGGGACGCGGATCAACACTTTATTTTTTTATTTATTTTCGACAGGAAATTTTAGAAAGGAAATATACAGGTCCGCGACGCGAACTGGACATTTTTTGGATGAAACTTTTTCTTTTAATTTGAGGGCATTTCGATCAATTCCCAACCCATTCTAAACTCAAATACGATCGATTTAGATCATTTAGATGTGTAAATAAGAACTATCCCATTCTAAGTCCTTCACAACACTTGAAAGTCAGGGCTTGAGAGAGGAGAAAGAAGAATGTGAGATTGAAGAATTCAATGAGGATTCTTGATGGTTGATTGAAAGAGCGTTATCCTAAGTATGTAATGCTAAACTAAAAGTATGAGATTATATTGTTCTTTTATGTGTCCCATAGATGGTCTTAGATGAGAGTTGAAAGTTCTTGAGTCTACATACATGATTCTTGATTATTTTCTTGAATAATTCGTAATCCTTTCATGTATTTCACATGTTGATGATCATCATAAACTTGCTTTCTTGAGTTGAATATTTTCGTGAGATATTGCATAAACCTTGTATGTTAACTTTTGAAAACATTCATGAAAAAAGATAGGGATTGAGTTTAGAGCCTAGATTGAGAATGTTGATAGTGATTGTGATTGAGAATATGAGAATGATAGTAGATTGATAGAAATTGATGGTCCATGAGTCTTTCCAAATGAACTTATTTGATTGCTCCCTAATGATTACTCCTAGCCTTGAGCTATTGATTGATAAGATGATTAGAGTATCTATAAGACTCATTGAAAGATTGTACCTCCATGAGGCTGATTGAGATGATTGGATTGAGATAGTTTGATTGGATGGATTGTTTTATGAGTATTGAGTTGCGGGAGGAGTATCGAGCACTAAAAGAGTAAGAGTTAAACCAATTCGCACTCGTCAAACTATATATCCAAGCGTAGGTGAGGATTAGGACCATCACATTATATTATGTTGAGGCTCCCTTTGATTAGAAGTCCCTGAAATCAATAGAGCACTTATAGATTGTTGTCTCCATTTGGACTTGTTCTTATGGTTTAGATTCATTCTCTACCCGGCAAGTATATAACAGTTATGGCAACATCAGTGTGATTGTTGTACAATCATTGGCTCATAAATGATTATTGTCGAATAAGAGAAACTCCCAGAAAGTTCCCAAATTGAGTACTCTAAGATAAGATGAGATAAAATGAGTTTAGATGAATCCCTAAAATGAGCCTGACTTGATTGATGAGCCAATTGGTTGAAGGGTCATATGTCTACTCCTTATTCTTGCTTTAGATAGACATTTGACATATAAATTGGTTTCTATATTGAGTTGATTATCATTTCTATATTATTCTACCTGTTTCAGTTTCATTCACCTATTTTACATGTCGTACATTCCATGTACTGATATTACTCTGGGGCTTCATCATTTTATGATGTAGATATAGGGGATAGAGATCATTAGAAAATGCATTGTTGAGGATCTTTGGACATTTAGTGGATTGGTGAGCCTCCTCTACTTCGGAGGATTCATTTACTTTATTTTCATCATGCTTTAGAGTTAAAGTTGCTTAGCTTTTATTTTGATTGAAGTAGTCATGGGTCTGTCATTGACACCACCTAATAGTGATAGAGGCTTCATAGACTATAGTCAGATATTGATTGTTAAGATTGTGAGCTAGTTCTTTCTACAAGACTTTCATTTATACTATTATTTTGAGACTGGATGATTGATATACCCATTTACATTATGTTGACTTTCGCTGATTAGTAAAATAATTGATTGGATGAATGCGATGAGGATAAGTGGTTCGCCTGGGAACTAGAAATAATCTCTAGGTGTCATCCATGTCTTGGGTCCCGTCCCAGGGCATGACATAATCTTTGTTAGATTCTGGCTCCTAGTTTTGTACTAGAAGAGCTTGTTGAATCCTGGGGGATACACCCTTACCGGGTGAAATATCCTTAAGGAAAGTGTCTTTTGACATGCCTCAAGCTATGTGAATTCCTTGTAGGTGTTCGTAATGAAGTGTTCACATTTGTGATGATGTTTGTAATGAAGTGTTAGTTTTGTAATAATGTTTCTGATAATGGAGTATTTTTCGTAAGATTACCAAAAAGCTCAGCTTCCACACATATTTGACATTTTATTTTATTGCACTCTAAATTAGGTATCACTTCTAAGCTAATCAATCTTCGCAATGTCTTATAATTGACATGTCCCAAACGTTCATGCCATAAATCACTTGACTCAAGCTATTAAGTAGAACCAGAACTTATATTATCGGTAATAACCATTACATTGAGCTTAAACAATCCCTCACAAAGGTAGCCCTTTCCTACGTACACTTCATTTTTACTAATTATAATTTTATCAAAAACAAATGCATATTTGAATCCATTTTTAGTAAGAACTGAAGTAGAAACCAAGTTCTCTCTTAATTCAGGAACATGAAGCACATTCTTGATTCACCACCTTGCCAAATGTCATCTTCAAGAGAACTTTTATCATTCTTTCAACCTTTACAGTTGTCGAGTTTGCTATGTAGATTTTTTCATCACCTTGAGTAGGCTCATATGATGCAAAAATTTCTTTATTGGCGCATACATAGTGGGTGGCACCAGAATCTATCCATCACTCTCTTAGGTTGCCAACAAGATTGCATTCAGAAGCATAGTCTATAAATCATTCTCGAATTTAATAACATTTGCTTGATCTTTGTTTTTTGCTTTCTTTAGAGCCTTACAATTTGTAGCCTTGTGACCAATTTTGCCACAATTAAAGCAATTACCTTTGAATTTCTTCTTAGGTTGACTGCTTTGCTGTGCAGAATTGTTCTTTCTCTTCTTAGACCTTTCATCTTCAACAATATTGGCTCCTAATATTGCTGAATTTTCATGAGATCTTTTCTCAGCAGCTTTATTGTCCTCTTGTTACAATAAGATTGTCTAGAGACATCTCCTTCCACTTATGCATTAAGTAAGTTTTGAAGTCCTTACACAAAGGAGGTAACTTCTCAATCATAGCAACTACTTGGAAGGCCTAATTAATAACTAGATTTCTATGAGGAGATCATTGATAATCACTTGTAATTTTTAAACTTGAGTAACCACAGATTTATTATCTACCATCTTGTAGTCCAAAAATTTTGCCTTGATGTATTTCTTCTGTCCGACATCCTCTGTCTTATACTTCTTTTCTAAAGCATCCCAGAGGTCTTTGGAGGTTTCCATATTACTGTACACATTGTACAAGTCATAATGAAGCTCATTTAGAATATAGTTCTTGCATAAGAAATCAGAATGCTTCCAAATTTCAATAACCATAAAGAGTTCATCTTCTGGAGTTGACGCTGGTAACACAGGAACACTTTTTTTTGATGAATTGTTGAAGATTCGAAGTAGTTAAATAAAAGGGCATCTTTTGTTGCAACTTCTTAAAATTCATACCACTGAATTTTCCAGGTTTTTTCAGTAGATGCTATGGCAGGTGCAATAGTTGTACTACTCGACAAAGCAATATCCATTGCTATAATTTTCGATGTTGTATCATTTATGACTTTAGTTTCATTTATCATCTTGATGTTAAAAAAAGACAAATACACTTAGTCACTTCAAATAAAGACTTGATCTTTATTTTCACTTTGTTTCTAGTTTAACGGTGAAGTTTATAACTCTCAACTGTTAACCAAATGAACTTCGATGTTCTGACAAATATTGCAAGTTCTCTGAGTCAATATCGAGTTCAAATAGATAATAAACCCATAAAGGTTTTAATCTTCATAAACCAAGTATAACTACACAATAAGATATTAATTTCCTTAAGAATGTTGTTTTCTTAAGTAATAATTGTAATTGTGTAGTACAAACTCTAATTTTTTCAATGAAATAACTTCATAAGAATTGCATAAAATTAATGTAATATTAAATATGAAGTTAAATCAATTTCAAGAACATTCTATTAGATGAAAGGAGAGAGGAGTCAAGTCCTCTGAATTCACAGAGTTTCCTTAGGAAAATTATTCCCTTCAAGTACCCGAGGTTATGAAATATATTCTTCCAGAAAAAAAAATGACTCACTACAAACAAATAGCGGCACCTCAAATTTGTTATCCAGCGATCCACTCATTGGCTTGTAATAGCACTTGAATTTTTCGAAACAGTATTTTTCCTTTTGAAACTTGTTTTAAACCTTTCTACCAAAAGTTTCGCTTTTTTTTTCTCTTAAGTTCTACCAAAATCTAAGAAGGATTAAAATATTTATAGCCAATAGGATGGTATATATAATGATTCATGTATCGTAGACGAAAGGTTGCACCAAAATATGAAAGGTTGCATGTAGGGTTGTTCATGGTTATGATTAAACAACAAAATCGAATCGCAATCCGAACCAAACCGATTAAAAAATCTAAAATTTGATTTGATTTGGTTAGGTTTGATTTTTTCAATTTTGAAAATCGATATTATTTGTTTCGCTTTTGGTTTTACTAAAAAAGATTCGCAAAAATAACCAAACCGAACCAAATAATTATATTTATAAATTTTATAATTGTTTATATGTTATTCATATATAATATATAAATATTTTGTTATATTTTAATTAATTTAAATCTTTAACTTTACCATTTATATTTGAAAATTCGTTTGTTAGTGTTTTTGAATATGATTTTCTTGTACCACCTTCCCCAGGTAGTTATTTGATTATTGAGCTTGGATTTTTTTAATAAAGATATCATCATTGGTGTATAATGATTTTAGTATTGTTCAACTAAATTACTTTATTTGTGTATAATAACATTAGTATTGCTTAACTAAATCACTTTGTTCGTGTAATAATAACTCTTGTATTATTACTTGATTTAATAGATAGTAGCCTTTTCAGGATTATTCATGTACTAGGTGTTTGCGTCTATCAAGATGTGTATGCCCTCAATAAATGTATTACTTTCAAATTGAAAATAACCCAAAAAATAAATTAAACCAATCCAAACCTGTCACGATCCAGACCAGGGCCTAAATGTGACATGACGAATGGGGAACCCAAAGGGACCCCCAAACAAGCCTCTTAGCATGTCATTACACATCCTTGGTCACGGAAGCAATTAAACATCAACATAAGAATATAAAATAAGGATAAAAAGGGTTAAGGGAGTCTTTCATAGCTTAAAACATACAAGAGTCAAGAGAGTCAAAGCTCAAAGCATCATTACATAACTTGTCCAATAACCCCCCAACATAGTTGTTCGGGCCTACCACCCCCCCCCCCCCGAACGAGGTATGGTGAACTTGCAACACTAGATTCTATTCATGACATCAATACATATATACATTTATTTCATCATCATAAAGTCACTTAACTCATAAGCCATGTAATAGACCTTCAATAACTCAAAAATCCTTAACAAGATATTTTATCAAACACTTGGTAGGTGTGTAATGCTAGTTCAAAATCATATAATTCAAGAGTGAAATCATGTGAGAAAACTTATTGTAAATAAACCTACGAAACTTGGTAACACCCTCATGCAAGATACATTAAAAACCCTTCATCAAATCTTATCATAGAACGTTGATTTATAGCTCAAAACAAGCTTAAACAGTCTACATTTCATGAAAATGCCAACATAGTTTATAATCATATTTATAGTAAGAGTACCCATAAGTAAATCAACTTGAAAGACACGTAATTTGTGTAAAAAGGAAGGTTCGGCACATGGGTGAAAGGACCTATGGTTGAAACCCACATACCTCTTGGAAATTCCCTTGATGAAGACTAGAATGAGAGCTTGAAGCTTGATTGAAATCCTTTGACCTGAAATGAGATGGGGATACTTGAATTTTGGGTGAAATATTTGTCTAAGTGTTAGAGAGGGTTTTGGAGAATCTCTTGAATGATATGAGGTTGAAAAATGACTAAGTATAGGTGGTTTTACGCATAGGAAGGCTTAGGCCCAAGGTCTCAAAGCCTTGGAACAAACTAAATAGAAACTGGCAACAAATGTAGAGGTCCGTGTCCACGACGCAGACATCACGCAGAGAGCAACATTACACAGGTCCGTACCTTGGCTGTGTCGTGCCAGGGGCGCGAATTGATTGTGAATAAGGAATTTTTGGAAAAATGAAATTTTGATACAGTTGCTCTAAAATTGGGGTTATACCCATTTCCCACTCAATTTTGCCCCCTGATCACGAATATGAAGTTCGATTTTTGATATCACTCACAGATTTTGAGATATATAAAAATTACGATTATGGACATTTTCGAGGCACATATTCGGGCACTTTTTAGGGGCGTTTCAATATCTCCCCCTTGGGAACATTCGTCGCAGAATGCCAAAGAAACGTATATGAGAGAAATAATCAAATGAGTTTAGCCCAACACATGAATACAACAATGCACTTAAACATCATTTTAAAATCTCAACATAAGTGTCAAAATTACCATGAACTTGTCCATTTAAACATGAATGTATGCAAATGACATGAGGGTTGAAACTTAAGACTTGATTCACATAAGGGACTTATATTAGTACCTTAGGCTTGAGTAGAATGGAAGAGATAGGGATATCTCTTTTGCATGTCCGCTTCGACTTCCCATGTGGCATTTTCAACTTGTTGATTCCTCCAAATGATCTTAATGGAGGCTACATCCTTGTTCCTCAATCTCTTTATTTGTCTATCCAAAATTTCTACCGGAACGTCTTCATAAGTCATGTTGTCTTCAACAATACCCACAATGTCCAATGGCACAATAGCATTTGGGTCACCCACACACTTCATCAACATATACACATGGAAGACCGGATGAACCAAGTCCATTTCACTAGTCAACCCAACTCATAGGTCACCTTACAAATCTTCCTCAACACCCTATAAGGAACCATAAATCTTGGACTCGATTTACCCCTTTTACCAAAATAAACCACGCCTTTCATGGGTGAAACCTTCAAATAGACCCAGTCATCAACCTTAAATTCAAGATCCCTTCTTCTTACATCAACATAGGACTTTTGATGACTTTGGGCTATTTTCAACCTCTCTCTTATCAACCTCACTTTCTCTAAGGTATCTATAGCCAAACAATGATCCAAAAAAGTTACCTCTCCCACTTCAAACTACCCAATCGGCGATCTACAACGTCTACTATAAAGGGCCTCAAAAGGATCCTTACCAATTCTTGTATGATAGCTATTATTATAAGCAAACTCAATCAATGGAAGATGGTCATCCCAACTACCCTTAAACTCCAATATACAAGCTCTAAGCATATCCTCAAGAGTTTGGATAGTACTTTTGGCTTTACCATCTGTTTGAGACTGAAAGGTTGTACAAAACTTAACCTTGGTACCAAGATCTCTTTGGAAGGACCTCCTTAAGTGAGAAGTGAATTGAGCACCACGATCCAATATGATAGACAAGGGCACCCCGTGCAATCTAACAAATTCATTAATGTACAATCTAGCATACTCTTCAGCCCCATAAGTAGCCTTTCACCGATACGAAATAAGCCGACTTTGTCATTCTATCAGCCATAACCTAAATAGAATCAAAACCCTTTCTAGTCTTAGGCAACCCAACCACAAAATCCATGTTGGTTTCCTCCCACTTCCAAATAGGAATCTTTAGATCTTGGGTTAGGCCACTCGGCCTTTGATGCTCAGCTTTCATTTGTTGGCAATTATGGAAACTAGACACAAACTTAGCAATGCCTTTCTTCATACCATCACACCAAGACACTTCACTCAAATCTCTATACATCTTGGTAGAACCGGGGTGAATAGAATATGAAGAATTATGAGCCTCATCAAGAATCTTCTCTCTCAAGTCATCAACACAAGGCACACATGATCTACCTTGGTAACTAAAGGCACTATCTCCCCCTTGGGAGAAAACCTCCACCTTACCGTCTCTAACTAAGGCCTTCAATTCTAGTAAGGTGGGGTCAAGATCTTGCGTTGCCTTCACTTCCTCAATCAATGAAGATTTAAAACCATCAACCACCACTGCTCCACCATTGTCAACCTCCTCTAACTAAACTCCCAACCTAGACAACCGATGGATCTCTCTAGTCATCTCTTTTCCGCCATCATCAATATACGCTAGGCTACCCATATACACCCTACTCAAAGCAACTTATTCACAAACTTCTTGTAATAACGTACTAAGCCCAAGAAGTTTCTAATATTCGAGGGAGTCAAAGGTCTAGGCCAATTCTAATCACTTCCATCTTTTTATTATCCACCTTAATACCATCCCCCGACACCACATAACCTAGAAAGGCAACCTCCTGCAACTAAAACTCATACTTCTTATACTTAGCATACAAATTCTCTTCCTTCAATTTTTATAGCACCACCCTCAAATGACTCACATGCTCCTCCTCACTATGGGAATAGATCAAAATATCATCAATGACAACTATCACAAATAAATCAAGGTAAGGTTTAAAGACCCTATTCATGAGATCCATGAAGATAGTCAGTGCATTAGTCAACCCAAATGACATAACCACAAACTCATAGTGCCCATACTTAGTTTGGAAGGCCGTCTTGGGAATGTCACACTCCCTCACTTTCACTTGATGATACCCGGACCGAAGATCAATCTTAGAGAAGTGACTAGCCCCTTGAAGTTAGTCAAATAGATCATCAATCCTTGGTAAAGGGTATTTATTCTTGATGGTGACTCTATTAAGTTGTCGGTAATCAATGAATATTCCAAGAGACCCATCCTTGTTTTTCACAGATAGCATCGGTGCACACGAAGGTGATTGGCTAGGCCTAATAAAATCCTTCTCCAACAAATCCCTTAATTGCTCTTTCAACTCCTTTAACTCTGTTGGGGCCATACGGTAAAGGGGAATAAAAATGGATTGCGTATCGAGAAGGAGGTCTATACCAAAGTCTGTTTCCATTTCGGAAGGAACATCGGGAAGATCATTAGGGAAGACATCAAGAAACTCATTAACCACCGGAACCAACTCTATAGGAAGAACCTTAGACTCAACATCCCGAGCCCTCACAAGATGAAAGAGACATCCCCTAGAAATGAACTAATGGACTTTAATGTAAGAAATGAATCTACCCTTGACCACTATATCATGACTCTCTCACTCGAGAATGGGTTCACTTGGAAATTGGAATTTGACCTTAAGGGTTCAACAATCAATAGAAGCGTAGTATGCATGCAACCAATCCATCCCAAGAATGACATCAAAATCCACCATATCTAACTCAACAAAATCACAAGGCAATAAAATGCAAACGGGACAATTTTTATAGACTTTTCTAGGAAAATTAGATTCACCAACAGGAGTAGACACTTCATATGGCTCACACAACAATTCGGGTTCAACATGAAAATATTTGGCAACTAAAGGAGTAACAAAAGAAAGAGTGGCACTCGAGTCTATCAATACATACACATCAAAATGAAAGACTTTTAATATACTAGTGTTGACATCAGGCACCTCATCTACCCCTGTCTCCCTTAGAGAGCATAGAACCGATTGTGCCTTAGGGCACTACTTTGTTGGTCACCTCTTCCCTTAGGAACTGCATTAGCACCTTGTAGATGAACATACTTACCCTTGTTCCAGTTACGAGGGCAATCCATCGCCTTATGCCCCATTTCCAAACAACTATAACAAGCATTAGTATCCTCAAGCATGGGCCACTATGACCCTTACCACATTTTGGACACATAGCATTAGGCACCACCCCACCATCACCTTGGACTGTTGGGTCGTCATTAGAAAACCTTCTATTAAGAGCATAAGAAGACCCTTGGTCTTGATGAATCTGACGACCTTTGAGATTTTGGAATTTACCATCAAATCGGGCCCTTTTGGCCTTGTTAGACCCCGTAATTACTTAAAGGTCAATTATTAATTCAGGAACAATTGTTGGGATTGATGTATATTTTAAATTTAATTAACTTAAGGTGCGGGAGTATGGAATTAAGTGAATTTGACGGATAAAATTTAAATTGAA
>JAOTQR010077787.1:0-11863 GCA_025774065.1 Solanum ossicruentum | reverse complement strand
TAAATAATATATAAGTATTATTATATTTTAATGAACTTAAATCTTCAACTTTACCATTTATATTTGAAAATTCTCTTGCTAGTGTTTTGACATATAATTTTCTTGTACCCCTTCCCCTCGGGTAGTACACAGGGGTGGAGCCAATAGAATAGGTGAGAAAAACATTCTAAATTTTATTTTGAAAAATAATATTTTTTCAAAAAAATATTTATACTTTAATCTTTTACTTTTAACTAATATTAATATATTTATTTAATTTTTGTCAATGTGGCAAGGTTTTCTCTAATAAAAGAGAGAGTGTATTACACACATCACTGAGGTGTCTTTCTTAAACTAATAGGTGATAGTTTAAGTGTGCTTTTCAAACTTCCAATACTTTAGGTGTGAAACTCAAAAAAGCGGTATAGTTCAGGTTTATTTTGTGTACTTATCTCTATAAAATTACATACAAACATTAAATATACACAAACTCATAATGGTGTTTTGTAAATCTAGCATTTGAGTTGAATCTTGGTAGAGTTTTTGAGGACTTCTCAAAAATGAGTCCTCAAAAATTTTGTCCCTATTTCAACCTCAACAATCTCTGTTGTCAATATACTGTTTAACCTAAAACAATACTACAGCCTCCACTATCTCTACCACCTCCCCTCTGGATGGAAACAATACAACAGCCTCCACTATCTCTACCACCTCCCCAACTACCCTTCTACCACATGCCAACCTAGAAGCTTCCCCTCTTCAAACCCTCAAACCAAACTCCGACCTAGGAAACTGCAGCAGCCCCCCTCCTTCTTCCAACAACAACAAATCCCAGTGGAGGATCCGAACCTATAGAATGTTTCGGAGATGCACATGCATGCACAACCCTTCCAATATCTAAGCCAAGAGAATGTAGAAGACAACCCTGTCCAAGTAGTTCTAAACAGCGGGGCGTCGACTTCTCAAGTATAGACTCGGACCAGAATTCCACCCCCTACCCCCGTAAATCTGAACCTAGCACAAATCATAGATGTAGGAGAAGTAGAGGAAGCCATAGTCCTGATGAGGGAAATGAGGACAAAAATAGGAGTTCTGAAAGATATAAAAATCATGATATTCAAGGAAAGATTCATAAAAAAACATATACTCATCTGTCCCCCAATACTCTTAAAAAGCTCCATTGATATAAGAACCCCAAGCAGCCAGGAGAAAGGGAATTTCGTAGTAATCCTAAATCCAACATTGATGAACATGAGTCCCACCAGCCAGGTGAGAACAGTCTTGAATCAATAAGCACCTACAATACGTCCAATAAATCTAATAGTATGAAACTGTAGAGGCTGTAATGGGGCTGACTTTAAGAGGAATTTTAGAGCATTATTGGACTAGCATAAACCTCCACTAGCAGCCCTAACAGAAACAAAAATGCAAAGTCAACAAGCAATGCTTGATAACTTCCCATTCACAAGCATGAGAGAGATATCTGCAGTGGGAAACTCAGGTGGACTAGTAGTGTTCTGGGATGACAACATTCTGGAACTTGATTATACATCCACTACAAACTAGGAAATTTATGCAATGATCAAGGTACGCCTTACTCAAGATTCTTGGTTATTTTCGTTTATATATATATTCTAGCAATCTTAGAACCTATAGGCAGGTCCTGTGGGAAAACATAAAATCTATAAAAGACAACTATGAGGGTATGTCATTAATTGGAGGTGATTTCAATGAAATCATGAGTAGCTCAGACAAGAAAGGTGGTAGACCTATTAATACTGCCAGATTAGGAGATATGTGGGATATGGTTCACTACTGTGAACTAATAGATTTAGGTTTTAAAGGCAACCGATTCACTTGGCTTGATAAAAGATATAAAAATAAACGTACCCTTATTTATGAAAGATTAGATAGATTCTTAGCAAATGAAAAATGGGTCCATAAGTTCACCAATTCCTAAGTGATACACCTGCCAAGGACCCACTCTGACCATTGCCCACTTCTACTTTCTCTACATAATAACAACAACTTAAAAGTTGATAAACTCTTCAAATTTGAAACAATGTGGATGTCACATCCAGATTTTATAGACATAGTTTCAAATGCATTCTCAGATAAAACAACGCTTCAGGAAGTTGTTCCTCATTTCACAGAAAAAGTCAAAGACTGGAATAGGAATATTTTTGGGAATATATTCTACAAGACAAGGAAATTATTAAGAAGAATAAAAGGAATCCAAAGAAGTTCATAATTATAGTCAAACTCTTTCCTACATGACCTAGAATAAATCACTTTAATAAAAGGATATAACATCCTCTTACGAATGGAAGAAGATTTCTAGAAACTTAAATCAAGAATTAACTAGATTAGTGATGGTGATCTAAATACTAAATTCTTCCACACAACTCCTCTCAATAAAAGGCGCAGAAATAGAATTATAGCGCTTAAGCATTGCTAGGACCAGTGGATCTATGACCATAGCATAATTCTCCAAGAAGTTTCAAGCTTCTACCAGAATTTTTTTGCCACAAATAATTTATTAACCTCAAAAAATTCTTCTATTCCTATAGTGACTCCCATCAAAAACCTAGATTTGCTAGAAGAGACCCCTTCAGCAATTGAGATTTATAAAGCTGTAGAATCATTCAAAACCCCACAAAGCCCCTGGTCCAGATGGACTCCACCCAATCTTCTACCAAAAAATACTGGTCAATCATAGGGGAATCAGTTAGGAACCTATACAATCAAGCATTTAAAGATTGGAAAATCTCTGAAACCATTAACAAAACACATTTTCCTAATCCGAAAGAGTCAAGAGGCCTCTACCCTAAAACAGATCCGACCAATAAGCCTCTACAACATTTCATATAAAATCATCTCCAAGATTCTAGCCCTTAAACTATGACTGCCACGACCCAAGTCTAGGGCCTAGATTGACATGGCAAATGGGAACCCAAAGGGACCCAAACAACCCTCTTAGTGTATCAATCGCACATCCTTGGTCGCTGAAGCAAAGTAAACAATAACAAGAGATAATATATAAGGGAAAAAGGGACTAAAGGAAGTCTTTTACATCATAAAAGCATAAAAAGTCAATCTTATAGCATAAATACATCATCATGTTCCAACAATATCTTTAAACATAGAATGGAGCGAGGGTCAAGACACTTTCTGGGCTCACCCTTATAATGCAAATGTTAAACGTAAAGAAGTCTTAGAGATAGTAAGAGAAAGTAGATAGTGTCCCTGAACTTGAGGACTCACCAAGCTTATCCTCGAATAATATCACTAGCCACGTGGAGGATGATCAAGAGGAACTTCAGTCCTTACATGGTGATATCATGTAGGCATAAAGTATGCGTTAGTTTGTTTGAATGTACTAAGTATGCGGGATGCAATGCAACAAGAATCACAAGCCATAATAACAAGATGCTTAATCATATTCAAGGAACATAAACTCAATATGGATCATATACATATACTCAAAGCCTTACACAAACATGCATGAGAATGGCCAAGTGGTCACCCACTCACCTTATACTATAGCCTTTTCGGAGAGTGTTACCAATACCCCTACTTTAAGACATAGCCTTTTGGATAGGTGATATGATATGTCTCTTACCTTACGATACAATCCTTTCGGTAAGAGTCATGATTGATTCTACCTTACGGCAAGGCCTCATCGGTTGAAGTTAAGAGGAATCCTTACGTTATGACATAATCTCTTCGATAAGAATATGGGATATACCAGTATAATACAATCTTATCGGTAAGAGAGGCTCTACCTTACCGCATGACCTTTTTGGTAGGTTGTCCCTACCTTAAGATATAATCTTTTAAGTAGGAACAATGAGTTACTCTACCTTGCGGTATGGCCTTTTCGGTAGGTTGTCTTTACCTTATGATATAATCTTTTAGGTAGGAATACAAAATAACTCATCAAACCATGACATCAAAGTATCACGAAAGGCTTCACATTTCTCATGAGAGTAAAACATAGTATAAAGGTTCAAAATTTTGTTGTAGATCATGGAAACTTTTCAAGAGTTTAATACATGCTTGGGAACCCATAAAGTACCATAACATGCTTGTCAAGTAAAATCATATAATAATCCTTCATCAACATCAAGAATCTTTGTCAAGATATTTTATCAAATACTTAGTGGGTGTGTAATACTAGTTCAAAATCATGAAATTCAAGAGTGAAGTAATATGAAAAAACTCAATATAAATCAACCCACCAACACATAGTAAAACCCTCATGTAAGATACTTTGAAATCCATCATCAGATTTCATAATAGATCATAGCTCATAGCTCCAACACATGCGTAGTCTCAATAGATAAAACTCATTCATAGTACAAGCTTGAAATAGATAGTCATGTGTAATAAATATACATTTCATAAAACACCAACATAATTTATAATCAAAATCTATTATAGGAGATACCATAGAAGATACAACTTGAAAACATGCAATTTTCATAAAAATGGAGATTGGGCTCTATGAGTGAAAGGACCCAATGGATGAAACCCACATACCTAAATTTGGGGATTCCTTAATGTAGACTTCAAGGAGACTTGGAGCTTGAATGGAGTTCATGAGATCTGGAATTAAGCTTGAGAGACTAGATTTTGGATGAAATATTTGGTTAAGTCTTGGTGAGGGTTTTGAGGGTGTCTTGAGTGATATAGAGTTGAAAAATGGCTAAGTATAGGTGTTTTTTCACGCATAAGTGGGAATGGGGCTATGACCCCAAGGCCATTGGGCCAAAATGAAAAACTAAGGAAAGAGTTGAACTATTTCGCGTCTGTTCTATGACACAGACCCTTCGCGAAGGACAAAATTGTATTGCTCTGTGCCCATTTCACGTCGTGGCCTGGTCGCGGATACACACTGGATAAGAAAATTTTGGAAAAATTATTTTTCGCTACGAGTCCTCTAAAATCGAGATTATACCCATTCCCTCCTCAATTTTGCCACCTACTTAAGAATATGAAGTCAGATTTTCAATATCACGCACAGATTTTGAGATGTATAGAAATTACGATTATGGATATTTTCGAAGCACATTTTTGGGGCATTTTTGGGGAGTTTCAATATCTCACCCTTGGGAACATTCGTCCACGAATGTCAAAGAATCATACATAAGAGAAGTAATCATGAATATTCTAGCCCAACATGAATGCAACAAATGCACTTAATATCACTTTCAAATAGCCTCAACATGAGTGTCAAAAATCACCATAAACTTGTTACCATAAACATGAATGCATGCAAAATGATATGAGGGTTGAAACTTAAGACTTGGAATCATGGATATGACTTAATTTGTTATCTTAGGCTTGAACAGAATAAAGGAGGTATGGATATTGCCTCTTCATGTCCGTTTCGGCTCCCCAAGTGATGCTTTTGGCTTGTTGATTCCTCCGAAGAATATTGACGGAAGCTACATCTTTGTTTCTCAACCTCTTCACTTCTCTATCCAAAATCTCCACCGGGACTTCCACATATATCAAATTATCTTCCACAACACGCACACCATATAAAGGCACAATAGCAGTTGGGTTACCTATACACTTCCTCAACATAGACACATGGAATACTAGATGAACCATATCCATTTCCCTAGGCAATTCCAATACATAAGTAACTTTACCAATTCTCCTCATCACTCCATAAGGACCCACAAATGTTAGGCTCAATTCCCTTTCTTGCCAAATAGGATCACAACCTTCATGGGTGGGACTCTCAAGTGAACCCTATCATCAACACAAGCACATACAACCTACCTTAGTACCTAAGGACACCATCTCCCCCTTGGGAGAAAACCTCCACTTCATCATCTTCCACAAAGCATACAACTCTAGTAGGGCAGGGTCAAAGTCTTGCTTTGACTTGACATCATCAACCAAAGAAGATTTGAAACCATCAAAACCATTACACTACCATTCTCAACTTCATCCAACCTCATTCCCAACCTAGTCAACTGGTGTACTTCTACCACCTTTTTGTTATCTAAGATTCACACTTAACATGTTCTATAAACAACCTCTCATCCCTCAAGCTTTGAAACATCACCCTCAAATTACTCACAAGCTCTTCTTCATTCTAGAAATAAATCTATATACCATCCACAAACTACCACACACATATCAAGGTAGGGTTTAAAGACCCTATTCATGAGATCCACAAACATAGTCGGGGCATTGGTCAAGCAAAAGACATTATCACAAATTCAACATATCGGGAAGGACATCAAGAACTCATTGACCACTGGACCAACTCAATAGGAATGACCTTAGACTTAACATCCCTAACCCTCACGAGATGGTAAAGGCAACTTTTAAAGATTAATTTGAACCTTGAGATAATAAATGAATCTATCCTTACTTACCGCTTTACAACTTTCCCACTCAAGTATGGACTCATTAGGGAATTAGAATCTAACATTACGGGTTCTACAATCATATGCATGTAACCAATCCACCCCAAAGACATATTCAAACCCTCTATGGCAATTCAACAAAATCACAAAACAACACTTTATGCAATAATAACATAGGACGGTCCCATATAGACTTTTCTAGTAACAATAGACTCGTCAATAGAGTAGCCACCTAGAAAGTCCACATAACAACTCGGAAAATACATAAAGCTTATTAGCAACAAAAGGAATAATTAAAGAAATAGTGGCACCCAGACCTATCAAAACATGCACAACAAAATTAAAAACCTTTAACATACCAAAAATAACATCGGGCACCTCATCCCTTCCTTACCTCCCGTTGAAGCATAGAACCAATTATGTTGTGCAGCACCCCCTTGTTGGCCTTTTTGAGCCCCTTGATCAACATGACAACCTTGCTCTTGTGGTCGGCCATCCTTACCCTTGTTTTTTCCATATGGACAATCCAGGATTTTGTGGCCCATCTCGCCATACCAAAAGCATGCACCCGTATTCCTCCAGCATGTGCCACCATGTTTCTTTCCACATTTTGGGCATCTAAGATGAGTCTCCCTATCACCACCTTCTTGGAGCCTTGGCTTAGGCACCCAATCCTTGGCAACCCTCTTGTTTGGAGAACTAGAGGATCCTTGGTGTTGAAACTTGAGACCTTGTTGAGATCGGCCACCCTCAACCCGAGCCCTCTTGGACTCCATACTTCTCTTCTTCATAAGTTTCTCCCCTTCATGTTGTTCAGCATAGGTCATGAGCCAAGACAAATCCATATCACTTACAAGCATTGCGGTATGAAATTCTTCATTTACCAAGACAGACATCGCAATACTAGTACAATGCAAATGAAACATGACATGGGTTGGTCAAATTAGCACTAATTTTAAAAGTTCTTGAATCTCGTGTTAATGGGCTATATGTGCAGCTAATGCTTAAGAGGGTCGAGTGTATACATGTTTTATGTCGAATTGAGGAGATTACGACCTTAAATGAAGTGAGATAATTGAGGTGCTTGTAGGACTTAATAAGCTAGCAAGTGATTCACCTACTTGCTTAAATTTGCTAGCTAAACGGAGACGAGGCGTGACGTCGATTTGTCCAAGTTCGATTATGAATAAAGTACGTGATAAGGGTGTAACTTTCGCCCACGTTTTAGAATCATAAATGGGCTACATTTTCAACCTAAGAAGCATAATAAAAAGGGCCCAAAGACATCACAGCACACTTAGCAAATTGGGCCCAAAACTAAGTAAGTGAAAGTTGGAAAATAGGCAGCCCAAGTCCATCAAGTTGGTGCTCCAAAAAGGCCCAAGTGAAAGGGGCAAGGAGATGCATCACCTTCTTGGTGAAGTAAGGCTGATAATGCCTCATTAGTTCGGCCAAAGAACACCATAAAAAAGGGTCAAAGCAGCTCCCAAATGTCATTTCTCAATTTGACTACACAAAAAAAATTCAGATTTGCTCTCTAAATTTCATCTCAACTTTGCTCAACTTTGTGAAGCAGTCAAACGACTTTTCTAGGGTTCTTAAGGAGCCTATAAACCTTGAATACAAAGGTGAGTAATTATAATTGTGTATTTATTATAGTTTCATCATGAAAAACAAGAAATAGATACTAGTTATGCTTGCTGAAATTGTTGGACAGCATGTGTGTGGAAAGTTGTTGCACACTTGCCTTTGTTTTGGTGATTTCTCTCTGGTTTGTGGGTTGTATTATATAGAGAACTTGGTGTTCTTAACATGGGTTGAGTTATAAACATCACCCTAAGGTGGTTTCCCTGATTTTGGTTTCATTTAACAAATGCATTTTATTGTGTTATCTTAAGTGTAATGTCGGTTGGAACTTGTGGATTGTTGGATAGAAGGCTATTGCCTCACGTCCTTAATGACTGGTTTTCTGCTATTTTGGGACTGGTTCAAAGCTGTTTGTATGTGTAAATGTTGCTGGAACAGTTTGGTTAAAGTTGGAATAGGTTTGGGATTGTCGATGTCGAAATGTAGCGAAGGAAGGTAATGTTATATTGCCCATTTTTAGGTTGTGTAAAATTGTTATGTATTGTGCTCTATGGGCTGTTGTAAGACTGTCAAGAGTCTTAAACAAGATGTATATGACATGTACATGAGAATGATTGTTCAAAAATACGGTTATAGGTGAAAACGTTGAAGAAACGCCTTGACATCACTAATTAAATTCTTGCTACCCGTGTGTTGTTTTGTTATGTAATTTGGCTGCCAAGGTGTATCTATTTGCTATTAATAATAGTTTTATCATCTACTATGTCATAGATAAGTATTTTAAGGAAGGGAAGGTTATTTCGAGATAGTAACAAGGTCATACAATGAGGTATGTAAGGCTACTTGAATTCGTATCACTTGGCATGAAGCATAGATCTCTCGTTGGTACATAAAGGCACTTGCCAACTCCGATACAACTATTAACCGTGTCTCCATTCTTTGACATGTTCATATGCTTCCATACATAGTCACTTTCAAATCTGCATATATGCTTGTATACCAAGTTACGTGAGTTCTTGTTACTAGATAAAGTTCACGAGTTGTTCCATTTCATACGCATTTCATTATTTGTGTAACATACTCTTTTCATTGTCATATTGTTTTGTATGATTATCTATATTTCACATGCTACATATACAGTCCTACAGTTCCAATATTGTGACCACCATAAGAACCATCTCAAAGGTAATTGAAAGGTAACACATATTGTTTATTGATAGGTGGTAGCCCGAGGGATGGAAGAATCACCTAGCCAGGGACGATCCTATCATGGGTGGTAGCCCGAGGGATTAAGGAAGAAGCTAGCTAGGGGCAATCCCGATATTGTTTATTGATAGTTGGTAGCTCGAGGGGTGGAAGAATCACCTAGCCAGGGATGATCCTATCACGGGTGGTAACCCAAGGGGTTAAGGAATAACCTAGCCAGGGACGATCCTGATACAGTTTGCCACTAATCAGTTGGCCATTTGTTTTATAGTTGTGCACAGATTTTACAGTAAAGGTAAAGTAATATAAAGAACATAAAGTACATGATTCCACAGTATAACCAAAGGTGGTCTATAATCTTACATCGGTGCATGGTTTCATTTGAGTTGTTACTTTATATACAGTATATCCTGCCTTACATACTTAGTACATTATTTCGTACTAACGTCCCTTACGGGGCACCTGCATTTTATGCTTCAGATACAGGTGCTAGTAGATCTCCCCAGTAAGAGTACAGGACATTCAGCTGTTGTTACTAAGCTTCAGGTTGCTTCGGGACTTTGTGTATGTCTAGAGCTTACATGTGTGTATTGTACAGTTAGTCAAGGCGGGGCTTGTCCCGACCCTTATCAGATGTTTTTCTCTTATCTAGAGGCTTTATAGACTATGTAAATTAAAGTGTGGTCATGTCTCGTACTTTAAATACTGTGGCCCCAACGGCCTAGTCATATGCATTTCCTTTTGGCTTGTTATCACTGTTTATCTTCTTAAAGGCATGTCAGATATAGAAACCTCTTATAGTATGTATAGAAAACGCATAGATACAGGTTGGTTCTCCCGATCCTTATCGGTGATGGGTGCCAGTCCGCCATAATAGGACTTTGGGGCATGACAGAAGTGGTATCAAAGCGGGTCGTTCTAGGGAGTCTACAAAGTCGTGTCTATGTAGAATATTGTTTATCGAAGTGTTGTGCACCACATTTATAAGCAGGAGGCTGCATGGCATTTAGGAGTTGCTACTTTCTTTTCATTCTTTAGATCGTGCCATAGAGCTAAGCATAATAGGTGGATCATGTCAAACCCCTAAACTGTTTTGTACAACAAGTATGCCAGAAACAAGGCAGAATAAAGGTAAAGGGAAAGGAATAGAAGTGGTAGTTGGCATACCCAGCCAGGTGAGACAACGAGATGAGGTTCGAGAGGAGTCTTTGTCATAGACATCTCCAACTCCTCCAATTCCTGATGAACCCGAGAGTGGTGGAATTCCCCCAAAACCACCTATTGATGCTACCGTGCAGGATCGGAGAAATGCAGTCCATCTATTAACCCATATAGTTGCTGGTCAAAGCCAAAGGCAGGAAGGTCCAGTTATGGGTATAGGCAGTACAAATAGGGCAACTGGCACAAGGATACATGATTTTCTTAATTTGGACCCTACATCTTTCATTGGGTCAGATCCCAATGAAGACCCCCAGGGTTTTATTGATCTGATTCAGCGTACTTTAGATGTTATGCACGTGAGTGGTACAAAAGCTGTCAAGTTAGCAACATATAGGTTGAAAGGTGTGGCTATATTGTGGTATGAAGCTTGGAAGAAATCTAAGGGTATAGATGTACCTCCAACCACCTGGAAAGAATTCAAAGAGGCATTTCTTGACCAATACCTGCCATTAGAGATCCAAGAGGTCCGTGCAGATCAATTCCTGAATCTCCACCAAGGGAATATGAGTGTGAGGGAGTATAGCATTCAATTTAATTCCCTGGCAAGGTATGCTCCTAATGTAGTTGCTACAATGGCAGATAGAGTTCACTGATATGTAGATATGTTGGATACGTATCTGGTCAGAGATTGCACTATTGCTTCCTTGAATAAAGATATTGACATAGCAAGAATGCAGGCTTTTGCGCATAAATTGGAGGACCAGAGACAGAGGAGAAGGACACAGGAGTTGGAAAAGGGGCAGGCTAAAAGAGCCAGATCTACAGGGCAGTTTACACCACCCTGAGGTGAGCTTAGGCCTCGGATTTCTACTAGTCCGCCAAGGCCATCATCCTCTTACTCTACAGCCAGTGCTCCACCACAACTTCAAGGGTCTAGAAGTAATTTGTTTGGTCAATGGGGTGAAGGGCAAGGTTCTCGGACAACGGGTTATTCGGCAGGCCAACCAATGACTCCTAGGCAACCTTGTAAATAGTGTGGAAGGAGTCATCTGGGTATATGTCATGTTGGGACAGATGTTTGTTATTAGTGTGGTGCGCCAGGGCACATGATAAGAGATTGCTTGAGGAGACGTATGGTTGGTATGGCACAATCTACTGGGTCAGTTGTTGTATCATCATCATCAATTCCTCCAGTAGGTAGGGGTCGGTAAGCACTTATGGATCGTGGTAGAGGTGTTAGAGGGGCAGGTAGCTCTAGCGGGGTCCAGAATCGCACTTATGCACATGGGAGTCGACAAAATTTGGAAGCTTCACCTGATGTGGTCACAGGTACATTGTCCATATTTTCACATAATGTATATGCATTAATTAACCCTGGTTCTATACTATCATACATCACTCCACTAGTTGCTAGGAAGCTTAAGATAACTCCTAAATTATTGAACAAACCATTTGAAGTGTTTACACCAACTAGTGAATCTATTATGGCTAGAAGGGTTTATTATGACTGTGTAGTAACTATTTGTGACCGTGACACATTG
>JAOTQR010077786.1:0-11863 GCA_025774065.1 Solanum ossicruentum | reverse complement strand
AATGAAGTTAATTTAGCATAAGAGTGGCAAGGAATGAACATAGATCCCATTTAGGCTTTTCGTCGAAAGTTACGGGTGTTTGCGCCCTCCAATAAAATACATTTTTTTAACATCTTCAACATTTATGCTAAATTTTTTCACACCATTCGTTGAAGTGCTCCCTTTGCCTCGGGAGCAGATTTTTGGTATATATGTACACTTATTTTCTGTATTTTGCATTTATGTATATTGGAGGGTATGACGGGGCCCTGTCCCGTCCTATAATTCAGTTCGTATATGTAGAGGTCTGTGGATACATGTGGGTATGGGATATTGCATGTGGTATAGCTACGTATGTATGATACATTTGTTGGGCGGTTCTACCGCAGCGGTGACCTTGTCGGCTCGCATATATTGTGTATAGATATTTGTTGTATGCTGGGGTTGCCGTCTGCAGGTTTGGTTAGTCAGTAAAACAGAGGAAACTCTGCCGAAATTTTGGTAGATTCCTTAGCTATTATACTTGGAAATCTGGTTTAATGTTTGTCTGGGTGCCCAATCGGCACTAACCACGGTCCCTGGGTTGGGTCGTGACACCCATCACAATTTACCAGGTGGCAATCAATGTTTTTCCATCACAATAGACTATTTTGGACAAGATTTGGATTTTTTGTGACAAGACTTCTTTTCTTTAGAGGCTATTTTTCTTGTTGTGTCTTGAGACCAAATGAGAGAGGAGAAAAGGCTAGAGTTCAAGCATTCAAGAATTGTTCTTCAAGTTTGACTGTAGTCTCCACATTCCAATTATGTAAGGCTATTCACGGCATTGGATTGAGTTTGTCCACTTGACCCACATGTTATTTCTTCTCAATTGAGTTTAAAGTTAAGGTTTGTCCTAATTCTAAAATAGATTTATTTAGACAACTAATACTTTCTTGAGGTTTCTTTTATTTAATTACATATTGATGGTATTCACGTGTAAAGAGGATGATTAAGATGTACGTTGATGCATTCATTTGCATGAACCCTAACTAAGTTGATGTCACTAAATGTTCATCCAGTAAATAATTTAGATTGATGGTTTTTCATGCATAAATGAAGCAATGTTTTCAAAATAGAACAAGTATATCTTAACGAGTTTTGATGAACTGAGTACAGAAGTAAAAATGATGTTTTGAGAAAGATATTTTGGTAATGATGCAAGTGATGTTTTAAAGCATAATGATTGATGAGAAGTAATGATGATGATGATGTTTTGAGATGAATTTGATGTTTTTAAATCCTAAGTACAAAGAGACTAGATGATGATAATGTCGATATGAGCAAAAGTTTTAGGAGTAGTATAAACACTGAATTAGGTAAAAGTATAAATAATTCAAACCCCATAAACTACATAGTCAATGTAGCATAGAAGCCATGCCACTTTTTTCCCAAAAAAAGAATTTGATGATTGGATCAATTAATGTAGTTGCCCAGTATTGTGGTAAGGTATTATTGGATGGATGTGGCTATGACATCACTTCGTTGTATCACCACTAGCTCATATGTGATGGTTATTAGTTAGAGAAACTCCCTAATGAGTAAACATATGATTTTCATGATGTTGCGTATTGATACATTTATCTTGTCAAACCATTGTAATTTTCAACCTTGTATATCATATCAATGTTAAGTTGAGTCCTAAGTTGAGTATCTTGATGTATGTCCTTACGTTAAACTATTTTACATACCGTATTTGATGTATTGATGTTATTTGGTGGTGCATCTTTTTATGTTGCAGATATAGGTATTAGAAATCCTCAACAGGCAACCCATTGAAGATTTCAAGCATTTTTAAAGTTGTAGTGCGACCTCCTTGCACTTGAAGAAATCCATCTATCCATTTACTTTTGGTGTTGGGAACTATTACTTTTTCTAAGGTAGACATGGACATGTCTATCACGACCTAAGCCTAGGGACTTGACATGAAACAGCGAATGGGGAACCAGAAGGAACCCCAAACAAGCCTCCTAGCATATCAATCACACATCCTCGATCGCGGAAGCAAAATAAAAACATTAAGAGATTTAAATAAGGATAAAGGGACTAATGGAAGTCTTGAAATTTATAAAGCATACAGAGTCAAAGCTCAAAGCATAGGTACATCAATTGTTCCAACAACACCTCTAAACATAGAATTGAGCAAGGGTCAAGATACTTTCTGGGCTCACCCTTATAGTATCAAAGTTCAACATAAAGATATAACGAAAGTAAGAGCGCAAAGCTAGTGTCCCCAAACTTGAGGACTCACCAAAAGCTTATCTTCAAGACATCAAAACTATCCACGAGGAGGATGATCGTGAGGAGCACTGGTTCCTACGTGGTAACATCATGTAGGTATAGAGTTTACATTAGTACGTTCGAGAATATACTAAGTATGTAAAATGCAATGCAACAAGTGATAGGCAACATAATCAAAATCCATAAGCATAAGCAATGGATAAGTATGATAACCATATGGCATGCATGATCAATGCTTGTATAGAACATATTTCATGTGTAGGAGGGGACCATCATCATTGACCAAGTAAACTATTACTTGGAATCTAAGGCATGTCACCCCCTTGGAAGGTGATTGAGGTATCTACCCCTTTTTAACGTGGTAGTACTAGCATTCACCCCTTGACAAGTTGGTCAAGGTAAATACTTTTGACGTGGTAGTACGACCATATCACCCTCGACAAGGTGGTCAAGGTACATGCCCCTCAATATTGTAGTACGGGCATGTCACCTCTGACAAGGTGATTGAGGTACATTTCCCTCAACGTGGTAGTACGACCATGTCACCCCCTCACAAGGTGGTCAAGGTATGTCACCCCCTCACAAGGTTGTTGGGCATGTCACCGCCCAACAAGGTGTGATCAACTTGCAACACTATAAATACTTCTCAAGAATTCAATACATACATACATCCCTTTCATCATCTTAAAGATACTTGACTCTCAAGCCATGCAATAGATCATCAATAACTCAAGAATCCTTAACAAGACATTTTATCAAACACTTGGCGGGTATGTAATGCTAGTTCAAAATCATGCAATTCAAGAGTGAAATCATGTGAGAAATCCCAAGGTAAATCAACCCACTAACACATAGTAAAACCCTCATGCAATATGCTTGAAACCCCTCATCAAGTCCCATAATATATGATAGATTCATAGCTCAAAATATGCTTAAACAGTAAACATTTCATGAAACCCCAATATAGTTTATAATCAAATTCATAATAAGAAATACCCATAGATAATCCAACTTGAAAATATGCAATTTACATAAAAAGGAAGGTTGGGCACCATGGATGGAAAGACCCAATGGTCGAAACCCACATACCTCAACTTTAGGTATTTCCTTGATGAAGATTTAAGTGAGAAATCGAAGCTTGAATGAAATTCTTGAGATCCGGAGATTAGTGTAGGACACTTGAATTTGGATGAAATATTTGGCCAAGTGTTAGAGAGGGCATTGAGAGTGTCTTGAGTGACATGGGGTTGAAAAATGACTAAGTGTAGGTTTTATACGTATAGGAGGGCATGGGCCCAAGACCCCAAAGCCTTAGGCCAAAACAGTAAAAATGGCAACAAAATACATATCTCTGCGCCCCTGGCGAGGCGCAAATCAACACTGGATAAGCAAAATTTTGATAAATAAAATTATGCTACGGTTGCTCTAAAATAGAGGTTGTACCCATTTTGCACTCAATTTTGCCCCCTGATCACGAATATAAAGTTGGATTTTTGATATCACACACGGATTTTGAGATATATGAAAATTACGATTATGGATATTTCTGAGGCACATTTTCGAGCACTATTTGGGGCATTTCAATGCATTGAAACAACCTGATGATATTAGAATCTTCAAGATAGAGTCAGTTGATGAATTATTGTTTGAGAGACTATCTCTTTTAATATAGAGCTATTATTGAACCTTATGTTGAGTTATTGTTCATAAAGACCATTTCTTTTTGTTATGTTGATTTTGAAATCCCACCTAAGTATTCTTCTTACTTTCATTTAAGTCTTCCACTAGAGAATGAATTAGTGATGATACCAAATGACTTGGGGACCCAAAATGGTTTTTTCGTACATTTATGCCAAATTTACCTCGGGGCGCTGAAAAAGAGTTAGTTCTTCATGTTCTTTGTTAACCCAAAAATACTATCTCAAAACTCTTTTTTAACAAAACATTACTTGAGAAGAAGGATATCATAAAGTTAAGTTTGTTTGAGCTTGAGCTCATCCGATCTTGCAAATATGGTGAATCTATAGCACCCCGTACATTGGAAAACTTAAAACTAGAAAAAGTTGCAGGGAATGGGTTTTGGAGCAAGTAAGTACGAGCTCATGGTTGGGTTTGCAGACGTAGATAAGCCTCGTAGATGAGGATCTGATTTGGTGAAATTATAAAGTTAGGGAGTCAAGGCACAGAAGGGGTTTTACAATTTGTATAAGGGTCTATGAGTCATAGACACTGTCTCGTAGAATAGCAGTTACAAACAAGTTTCTGAAGTTTGGAAAGGTGTCATTAGACAAAAGATTGTACGAGCCATGGTTCATTCTATGAGTCATGGTTCATTCTATGAGTCATAATTAAAGATTGTTGTTTGGGACCTGAGAGGATTAAATTTTTCCAAGCCTGGGATTGGAAATACGAGGGGAATCTACGACCCTTAAAAGGAACTAAGGGATGTAGAAGTGTGTTCATAGATGCGGTTAAGTTTTTTTTTCAAAAGCTTAAAAGTGTAACCAGGACGAAACCCTTGGCCTACGAGCAACAAGATCTATGACCCCGCAAACCAGGCTCATAGATAAGGCTATAACTTTTAATGAAGGATTTTTCGGTCATTGTTTTTACGCCTATAAGCCCTAAACTATGTTATTTAGGTCCTATAACTATTCATAACTTGCCCCATACTCCTCCTAAACATATTCATTCTTATCTACTCTTAAATTCTCTCAAAATCTCCTAAGACTATTCTCTCAAGGATGCTCCATTGAAGCAAAAAAAAAAAAAAAACTCCAAGTTTTCTAGGGATTAAAGGCCAATTTCTTCTAAACTTCTAGGTCTCTTTGTCTAGGTAGGAACTATCACTCATTAATTAATTTCGTCTATACGACCCAAAACCGGTCAACCCTCTTTCAATTTTCAAGCATGTTTTTATAGGTTTTATAATTCTACTCATAGTTGCATCATTTATGTTACCTATTTGATTCATGTAAGTAATACATATGTATTATCTATTGTATGAAATTTCAAGATTTACAATTGAATTTCAAAGAATTCCACTTACCTACTATCTAGGGCTTATGAAATTGTGATGGATCCTCCTTACTATGATTTGAATTATCTTTTATTACATGAGTATGCATGGATTTCACCTACTCTCCTGATTTTAAACTTAATTTACCATGAACCCATGTTTTTTCGTAATTTTTATTTCAAGTCATTATTTAAGAAGAAGGTTATAAGCATTTAAGTATGATTGTAACTATGATTGTGAGGAAGAAGAAGGTTATAACCATTTAAGTATGATTGTAACTATGATTGTGAGAAGTGACTTAAGACCATATTATGATATAATTTTAAAAGGTTAGAAGGAGTGCACCCACATTGCATGCAAGTCTGGAAGATCAACTATTCTTATGATTTAGATTGGTTTTATTGCTTGCCATTCCTACTTTACAAGCTATGAAATTGTGACTATTATAAGCTACAAATTATGATGTTGACTATTATGTTTCATATTTATGTACTTTGTGGGATTTGACTTAGCATCAAATAAGGCTTTAGACGTGGTCTCAGCCCAAGGGGTCCTCATATAAAATCTATAAGTCTCATAACTTGTCACAACCCAAAATCAGATTATAACTAAAGAAAATAAAAAGCGAAAACGGACCCTCAAGAATTCATTGATGAGGTAAAGTGTTGTTTATTATGGATGTTAGCTCAGAAGAGAAAGCAGAGTTGGCGGCCTACCAACTCAAAGGGGTGGCTCAAATATGATTTACTCAATGGAAGTAGGAGAAGGGGAATAACAATGTGATCCTTTGGGAGGAGTTTAAGGCGGCATTTCTCAATTGGTTCTTCCCTCTTGATCTAAGGGAGGCTAAAATGATGGAGTTCATGAATATAAAGCAAGGATCTATGAGTGTGAGGAAGTATGCCCTCAAGTTCGAGCAACTCTCCAGATATGCTCCACAATTGGTTGCCAACCCAATGTCTAGAATGAACAAGTTTTTGATGGGTGTGTTCGACTTGAAGAATGTCGTGCCGCCATCTTGATTGGTGATATGGACATCTCCCGCCTCATGACTTATGCTGAACAATTGGAGGGGTAAAAGTTGCGAAAGAGAAGGGGTAGTGAGGACAAGAGGGCTCGTTTTGAAGAGAGGTTCCAAAGTCTCAAGGGTGGCCGATTTCATAGAGGCCAAGGGTCTTCAAATGCTCCTAATAGAAGGTAATGACAACCGAGGCCCAAATGAGGTGGTGAGGTGGTTCATAATGCTATGTGCCCAAGATCTGGTGGAGGCCATAATGGCCCATGTTTAAGGGACACTAATGCTTGCTATAGTTGTGGAGAAGTAGGTCACAAGAAGATTGATTGTCCTTGTAATCAAAGCAAGGGTAGAGATGGCCATCCACAAGGTCTGGGTGCAAATGCAGTTCCTTTGGGAAGGGGAGGTCAACAAGGAGTTGCCTATGGAACAATCAGTTCTATGCTCTTCAAGGGAGGCACAGGGTAGATGAGGTGCCCTATATCGTCATTGGTATGTTAAAAGTCTTTGATTTTGATGTGTATGCATTGATAGACCCGAGTGTCACTTTTTCTTTTGTTACACCTTTTGTTGCCAAAAAGTTTCATGTTGAACCTGAATTGTTATGTGAGCCATATGAAGTGTCTACTCTCATTGGTGCATCCACTATTACTAGAAAGGGTCTATAGAAATTGTCTTGTTTGTGGATTTTGATGTTATTGTTGGGATGGATTGGTTGTATGCATAATATAACTCTATTGATTGTAGAACTCGTAGGGTCAAATTCCAATTCCCTAATGAACCCGTCCTTGAGTGGGAGAGTCATGATGTGCTGGTTAAGGGTAGATTCCTTTCTTGCATTAAAGACCATAAGTTGATTTATAAGGGGTGTCTTTATCATCTTCTGAGATGTTGAGTCCAAAGTCCTTCCTATAGAGTCTGTTCCAATGGTTAATGAGTTCCTTGATGTCTTTCCTAATGAGTTTCTCGGTGTTCCTCCCAAAAGGGAAATAGATTTTGGCATAGACCTCTTTTTCGATACTCGACCTATTTCTATTCCCCCTTACCGTATGGCCCCGACGGAGTTAAAGGAGTTGAAACATCAATTGAGGGATTAGTTGGAGAAGGGTTTTATTAGGCCTAGCTAATCACCTTGGGGTGCATCGGTGTTGTTTGTGATGAAGAAGGATCTCTTAGAATGTGTATTGATTACCGGCAACTTAATAGAGTCACCATCAAGAATAAGTATCCTCTACTAAGGATTGATAATCTTTTTGACCAACTTCAAGGGGCTAGTCACTTCTCTAAGATTGATCTTCGGTCCAGGTATCACCAAGTGATTGTGAGAGAGTGTGACATTCCAAAGACGACCTTCCAGACTATATATAGGCACTAAGAATTTGTCGTTATGTCCTTTGGGTTGACCAATGCACATTCAAGGATCTTATGAATAGGGTCTTCAAGCCCTACCTTGATTTATTTGTGGTGGTATTTATTGATGATATCTTGATTTATTCCCATAGTGAAGTGGAGCATGTGGATCACTTGAGGGTGGCGTTACAAATCCTGAGTGAAGAGAAGTTGTATGCTTGAGAAATGTAAGTTTTGGTTGAAAGAGGTTGCCTTTCTAGGTCATGTAGTGTTGGGTGATGGTATTAAGGTCGATCCTAAAAAGACGGATGTGATAAGAAATTGGCCTAGACCTTTGATTCCATTGAATATTAGAAATTTCTTGGGCTTAGTGGGTTATTACTAGAGGTTTGTGAATGGGTTCTCTTCTATTGCTTCTCCTATGACTAAGTTGACTCAAAAGAAGGCTAAATTTGTGTGGACCGATGAATGTGAAAAGAGCTTTCAAACTTTGAAACAGAAGCCTTTTTCCGCTCCTATCTTGTCTCTACTGGAAGGGTTGGGAGGGTTTGTTGTGTATTGTGATACCTTACGAATTGGTTTGGCATACAACCTCTCCTCCTTCAAGATTTACAACACCACCCTCAAGTGATTCATATGCTCTTCCTCACTCCGAAAATAAATCAATATATCATTAATAAGGACCACCCCAAACATGTCATGATGAGTTTTAAAAACCCTATTCATGAGATCCGTAAATATAACCGGTGCATTAGTCAACCCAAATGACATAACCACAAACTTAAAGTGCCCAAACCTAGTCTGAAAAGTAATTTTGGGAATATCACACTCCCTCACCTTCACTTGGTGATATCCGGATAGAAGATCAATCTTACAAAACTAACTAGCCCCTTGTAGTTGATCAAAAAGGTTATCAATCCTTGGTAGAGAGTACTTTTTCTTTATGGTAACCCTATTAAGTTGCCAGTAATCAATGCATATTTTAAGAGAACCATCCCTTTTCTTCACCAACAACACCGGTGCACCCCAAGATGACTTACTAGGACTTATGAAACCCTTTTCCAAACAAATCCCTCAATTGATCCTTTAATTCCGTCAATTCTGGTGGGGCCATGTAGTAAGGAGGAATGGAAATGGGGTTAGTATCAGGAAGGAGGTCTATACCAAAGTCTATTTCCCTTTTGGGAGGAACACCGGGAAGCTCATTGGGAAAAATATCAAGAAACTTATTAACCACTAGAACTGACTCAATAGGAAATACTTTGGACTTAACATCCCTAACCCTCACAAGATGATAAAGGTAACCCTGATATATCAACTTTGGGCTTTAAGACAATAAATAAATCTACCCTTGACCACCGCATCATGACTTTTCCACTCAAGGACGGGCTCATTAGGGAATTGGAATTTAACCCTACGAGTTCTATATTCAATAGAAGAATAATATGCAAGCAACCAATCCATCCTAAGAATGACATCTTAATCCACCATATCTTATTCAACAAAATCACAAGGTAAGACTTTATGCATTATGGACACTGGACAATTTCTATAGACCCTTTTAGCAACAATGAACTCACCAACGAGGGTAGAAACTTCATACGATTAACACAACAATATGGGTCTCACATGAAACATTTTGGAAACAAAAGGTGTAATGAAAGAAAGAGTGGCACCTGGATCAATTAATGCATACACATCCAAATCAAGAACCATTAACATACCGACGATGACATCGGGTACCTCATCCACCCCTTGCCTTCCTTGAAGTGTATAGAATCTATTTTTCCTTGGAGCACACCCTTGTTGGCCTCCCTTTGCCCTTGGACCCGCATTAGCACCTACTCCTTGTGGACGACCATCTCTACCTTTGTTTTGAGCATGAGGACAATCAACAACCTTGTGACCCACATCCCCACAACAAAAATAAGCATTAGAATGTTTCAAACACGGACCACCATGGTTTCTTCCACACTTTTGGCAACCCCCTTGCAATCTTGGATTATCATTAGCAAATCTCTTATTAGGAGCTTTGGAAGACCCTTGGCCTTAGAACTTATGCCTTAAGGAAACCTTTGGAACCTTGGAAACCACCTTCAAAATGAGCCCTCTCAGACTCACCACTTCTTCTTTTTCTAAGTCTTTCCCCTTCTAGTTGCTCGGCGTAAGTCATGAGCCGAGACAAATCCATATCACTCACTAGCTTGGAACCTTGCTTAAGGTTCATAAACTCCATCATCTTAGCTTGTGTTAGCTCGATAGGAAAGAACCAGTCGAGGAATGCGGCTTTGAACTCCTCCCAAGGAATAGCATCATCATCTCTTTTCTCCAATTTCCATTGGGTGAACCAAATTTGGGCCACACCTTTGAGTTGGTAGGCCGCCAACTCTGCTCTCTCTTCCAAATTGATCCCCATGATAGAAAGCACTTTATACACCTCATCAATGAACTCTTGGGGATCCTCTTCAGGGTTGGATCCATGGAACTCCTGTGGGTTCATTCTTGTGAAATCCCTCATCGTAGAGGCTGGAGTAGGAGCATGAGGGGCTTGGGCCCCTTGGTTCATTTGGGTGGTCATAGCACGTACCACATTGTGATAGCATCTCATAACTCTTCGTGGGCTACTCCTTCATCTTGAGGATCTTAAGGAGCGGGAGGGGTTGGTTGCTCCTCAGGAGTATGGGCTCTCCTTAGTCTTTCCCATGGAATCAGCATGATCTAGAAGGAACAAGAGCTTCGTTGGGGGAAAAGCCTTATAGTCACACCTAAAGCACGATATAGACCACGAAGAAGTAAAACATTTCCTAAAATGGCTCATAGCCTCCCATTCATAGTTATGGCGTGCTTCACAACCATGAATAAGACTCCAATCGACGTGGTGTGTTATATTTTCGAGGACCATAAATAACCTTGTGCTCTAATATCAAGTTTGTCATGAACCAACCCTAGGGCCAAGATGTGATACGCTGAATGTGAAACGACCCCAAAAATTGCCTAAAAACGTGCCTCGGAAGTGCTCGGAATCTTGTTTTCTGTATATCTAAAAATTCATTTGTTATTTCAAAAATCTGATTCATATTCTTGTTCAAGGGTCTAAATTAGGGGGAGAAGAGTCTAACCCCGATTTTAGAGCAACCGAATCGAATTATGAATTTTTCAAATGAGCTGAAAATAGTGAGATCCATGTCTGGGGGCGCATCGCGCCCAAGTATTATTTTAGCCAATTTTCTGTTTTGGGTTCAAGGCTTTAAGTCTTGGGCCTGGACCCTCTCATGAGTGCAAATAACTAAACTTAGCCTTATTTTACCCTTATATCACCCCAAACATTCCCCAATACTCACTCAAACATTTAGACTAATATTTCTCTCAAGATTCAAGTCCCAAAACTCAAGACCAATCTTAAGGATTTCATCAAGAATCTCGTTCAAGCTTCAAGTCTCCATTTCCAATCTTCTTCAAGGGTTCTCCAAAGTCAAGGTATGTGGTGTTCAACCATTGGGCCCTTTCATCCATGGTGCCTAAGTCTCCTTTTTACTAATAACATGATTTAATGTTGATTTTACATTTGGGTCTTGTATATTGAGAAATTTACTGTACAATGATTTTAGTTCAGGAGAGTATTTTTGTTTTAGCATGTTTAGAGCTCTAGATCTTGGATCTAATGTTGGATTGATGAGGGGTTTTGATGTGAATGTCTTGGGGGTGTTGCAAGGTGTTGAGTGATGGTTTTATAACAGATTTTCTTGCATGATTTCATCTCTAAATTGCATGGTGTTTTACCCTATTACACACCCCCAAGCGTTTGATAAAATGTCCGGCTAGGGTTTCTTGTGGAAATGAAGGTTCAAAGCATGAGATATGATATGATTGACTATATGTGCATGATGAGTTCTATATGAAGTGTTGTAGTAGACCATTCCCAATCTGGGAGCCTAGTTGAGGGGTCAATATCTCAACTACTAGGGTGATGGGTACTATCATCACTAACCTAGTTGAGGCGTTAATATCTCCACCACTAGGGTGATGGGTGCTATCATCACTAACCTTGATGAGGGGTTAATATCTCAAACACTAGGGTCATGAGTGCTATCATCACTAACCTAGTTGAGGGGTTAATATCTCAACCACTAGGGTGATGGGCGTTATCATCACTAACCTAGTTGAGGGGTTAATATCTCAACCACTAGGGTGATGGGTGCTATCATCACTAACCTTGATAA
>JAOTQR010077785.1:0-11865 GCA_025774065.1 Solanum ossicruentum | reverse complement strand
TAATTGGGTCTCAAATATGATAGACCTTTGCTGCCAATTTCCAGCTTGTTCTTAGTTGGTTTTGGGTCCAAATGGCCCAGTGGTTTGTAGTGTACTTAGGACGTTTTTAAATTCTTCTTGGACTGAAAATAAGGTCCATTTATGATAATAAAACATGGGCCAAAGTTACACCCTTAACACGAAATTTATTCATAATCGAACGTGAACAAATTCGGTGTCGAGCCTTGTCTCCGCTTAGCTATCAATTTTAAGTTAAGAAAGTAGGTGAATCACCTACTAAATTATTAAGTCATATAATAACCTCAATTCTTTACTTATTTTAGGGCTGATATATCCTCAATTTAACACCAACAAATATATAACCTCGACCTTTTTAAGCATTTAGACTCACATATCACCCATTAACACGAGATTCAAGCACTTTCAAGAATTGACACTAATTTGACCAATCCATTACATGACTTATTTACCAAGAATTAGTACATGTAATATGTGGGGTGTTACAGATTCAATAACAAAATGAAATAAACACTAACTATAATGCAAGGAAACACTCAATTTTAGGGACAACTTGGGAATTGTGTTCCCTATGGTTCATTGACTTGATTACCCTATATAACATAACTATAATTGGTGATTTGCATGCAAGATGGTAACTTAGGTTCTTCTAGCCCTCTTTTGAAGATGAACGTCGAATTTCACCATGGCTCTTGGTTGGCCACCATGGCATGCCAACTAACCGTTACTAATAGTCCTAGTCAACCTCCCCTTGGCCAGGTTTGGTTGATTAGATGAGAACACGTCAATAGAATTCTATCATCTACTTGCCTTTTCATATTCATCACTATCTTGGTTAGGATCATGCTAGTAGGTGGGGTTTGGTGTTGGCCACCACCAAACAATGATAAAAATGAAGGGAAGTAGATAATACATGCAAAACCCCAATAATATAAATGCAAGAAACCCAGGTTATTTCAAGTCAACTACCCATGGTTCCCACCATCCCAAGTTGTGGGTGCTTCGCTACTCATGGCTAAAGAAAAACACATAAACATGCATATGCTAGACATAGTTGAGAGTTTTACCAATAACAATGAAGAGAATGGGCACCACAAGTTGCAAGCCCACCCAAAATTAGTCTTGCAGGAGTGGTAACCCCTGTATTAAGACTCTTCGGCCTCGAAGCTTGATTGATCAACAATGAGTGATAGGCAAGATTTGCAATCCCCAAAATGGGTTTTGCAATTGAGAACAATAAACTACCCTAAAAAACTAAGAGAAGATTCAAAATGTAATGTACATTATCTACTGGTCGAACTCTCTCTCAAAAATCTAATTTAAACTATATATAGTATTTACAAAATATCCCTAAAATTTACACAAAAAAGACAGCTAGCAGCTTAGGAGTCTCACTTTTACAACATGTAGGATGACAAACGAGTCGTAACTAGGGTCTCCTATCAGGTCCTTGGCATCTTGGGCTAAACTGGTATGACTCATAGGTATGAGTCGTTGCTTGAGCTACGACTCATATGTTTGTCTTGTAGTCTTGGTCTTCAGTTTTTGGTCCATCATTTTGGTTCTCTAATTCTTGTTATGAGTCCACCTCCACAAGTCGTAGTGTGACGTATGACTCATAAATATCCTCATAGGAGTGACCTTTACTTAGCAAATTTCTTATTTGTGGTCTCTGATTCCTACTAAGACACCACCCTATGACTCAAAGCTTGAGTACGACTTGTAGGTTGGCTCGTAAGGTCTATACTTCAGCAAAGTCTGCAATTTTTCTTCAAAATCATTTCAACCTAACTTTTCTGCAAGATCAACACAAAAACACATCCAAACACTAAACAATCGCTTTAAGAACTCACAAAATCCCTTGTTTCAGACACCAAATGTGTTATATTATGACAACACATCAACACCCTCAACTTAGAATTGTTGCTTGTCATCAAGCATCAACTCAATCTACACAGACAAAGAGAAAGACATAGCAGCTATACTAATGCCATATACATCAGCTCCTTTGATTCGGGTATCCAACAACAATTTTCAAAATAGGATTGCATAGCTATTAACTTAATAAGAACATAATGAGAGACCTGACAATCCAACTGACAAGCTAAGGAGTATCAATCGTCCACAATCGCTGGTATAGTCATATTCTACTCAAGAGTGCAAATGCCCTCAGTAGAAAGAAGTCCCTCATACTCACTCAAAAGCATTTAGAATTCAGCGACTGAGGAAACATTCTCACTTTCACAAATGAAATTCTATGCATACTGATAACACCATAGGCTTGCCTCTATACTCATATTCTAGCTTGGTGATAAAGTAGAGTTGGATCACTTTAGGACTTATAGGCTTGTAACATAGGTTTAGGGTGCTTTGCAATGGTATTTTGAGCAAGTAGTGACTAAAAGCTATCCTACAACCATGTTTACCAACACTTTTTGCTTTCCTAATCTAACCCATGTTTAATCACTCCACCCTTATTCTCTTGTTTGGACTTTTTTTGAGTGCTTTCTTTCTTTTTTTCAACTGTACCTAAATTTCAGGCTTATTTTTGCTATTTTTCCTAAACTCAAGGCACTTTTCTTTTCTTTTTCTACACTCAATTTATTCTTTTTCATTCCTTTCTTGATTTCCCATTAACCGCCTTATTATTATTATGTTTCCACAACAAGGGTCACTCTCAACTTAGGCTTTTAGCCTGAGGTGAAGTACATAATATCTATGCCTCAAACTAGGGCCACTAACGGGATCCACCCTCAACTTAGGCCTTTGGCCTCAATCAAGGTTCACATGTTCAAGGATAGACTAGAGCCAATATCAAGGCATTTCATAAAACAATGTTAAGCTAGAAAGGTATCAAGAAAGAATGACTATATGATAAGCTCAAAAGTTTGGAATAAGGGATTCATTGGTGGGTCATTTAGGATAAAAGTGTTTCACTCAAGGAACAAAGCCCTAAGATCCTTTCCATATCCACCACATCACCAAACCAACTTTATTGTAACAAGGCAAGTTTTGGTCTATATAAGATGCAAGATTGCAACAAAATAAGCTCACAACACACATGGTAAATGCATCCACAATCAAGTATAGACTTATAGGTCACGCTTTCAGTCTCAGCTTACCTTGACAACATCAGTAAAAGCATTTTCCAGATACTTAAAAATGTATGAATGTATCAAAAATCACAACCTGACAAATTTTAAGGGTACCCAATTTTTCATCAAAACATCGAAAACAAGTCTAAGAATTATGTATATGCCAATAAATACCACTAGTATGAATTTACCTATTATCTATAATACCTAAACATGTCGGTTCAACAGATAAGTAACTATCCACAAGGAAAAGGAAACACGGCAAGAAAACCTTTGGATCAAAAATAGGGGAAGTTATGGACTTGTGGCCACTCAGACTTCACTTTAATCCATAACTTCCACCACCCCACCAAAAGAAGATACTTTGTCCTCAAAGTAAAAACAAGAACACAAAACACAATAACATAGAAATATATACATATATCCATTAAAAGCAAAAAATTCATATCCAAAGTCGAAGTAAAAATAACATCCAACAGAAGCATATTTCAACACAACTAAAAACCAATATAATAAAAAGAGATTATCTGAAATGAAAACAAAGTATCCAACATGACAAAATGAGCAGTGGGGTTAAAATAAGTCAAATCATGGTGCATCAAGCACCATTCTCTGACTTGTTTGTAGGGTCCTAGGGCTATCTCTCCTCCTCTATTGTAGTGCTGGAAGTACCCTCTCCAAGTGGGGTGTATTGTGCTCTCTCTCTCTGAATAGTCGTCAACAAAAGTGACTCTTGCACCACCTTCTAAGGTATGGGCTCCTCTCTTGTCTCGGCTTCTTCGGGGTCAGCTCTGGGTCATCACTTTGATCAAAGGGCCTCTTCCCATGGGTGTCAGGATGGTCGGTGAGCCAAATAAATGCTTCATCTCCTACCGGTGCTACCTCCAAGGCTGGGATAAGAGCTGCCAACCTCTGTAATAATTTGGCCTTGAGCATGGCAGCTCCTCAGTAATTGCACTCGCATCAGCAAGCTTAGCTCTCTCAAGCCTCATGTAGACTCTAGTCTCAAATATGTCGACCTAGGCATCCACCGCTCAGACTCTCTCATTGACTAAATCTCAGGCAAATGTCCTCGTCCTCTCGTCGGAGTCTTGAATTTTCTAATCAATTAATGGCCGGACTAGTGCTGACAACTCCCACAGCCTGTCCTCTACTATAGTGGCCCTACGTAGTAAAGCCTGAAAAGCAATAGCAGAGAAAAGAGGGTCAACCTATAAAGAAAATGTTGATAGTGCTGGAGTACTGGAGGATGGTGTGGACACGATTTCAACGGCTGGTGTGGGCTCTACAGTGGTCGGAGTAGTGCCAGTAGTAGCTAGAGGTGACCCCAAAATCTGAGGCTCTACCAGGAATGGCTCTGGGATAGCTAGAGGAGCTACTCCTAGTAAGGCCACTGGATTCTCGTCATCCTTTATCAGGCTAGAATCTATGGTGTGTGTGGCCTCAACATGAGGGTCCTAGTGAGGATCGATAATAACACCTGCTGCACTTCATAGTCGATGGATCAGAACTGGAAACGATGGTGAGGTGCTCATTCAAGCTACAACCTTGTGAATCTACTCCTAAATGATCCAGGCCCAATCTATACCATATCCAGCTAGAATATTGTCCAACAGTATTGCTCTCTCAAGGATGATCACATTATCCGTGAAGGTTGGCCTAATACGCCAATGGATAATGGACCACCAAAACTTGGCTCGAAATGATAAGTGTGCTTTAACTATGTGATTAGCGTGGTTTGTGACCCACGTCGAGTTTACACCCTCCTCGCAGATTTGACTGGCGATCCACCATAGCAACTCTGTCCTGGCCCCGATATCCTTCCCAGTCAATGCTCTCCTCATTTTATCAACACGACTATCATACTCCGTGGTGGACTGAGGCAGTCTATAACTAGGCCCAAACTGTCTACTCCAAGATATCAACTCTCCTCCCCTGGACTGTCATAATGCGTAGCCTCGGCTACTCAATTGGTCTTTTATTCTTCAATAACCCCCGGTGGAGTGTAGCAGGATATGCTGCATAGAACATATAGACTATGTAAGGGGTATATTTGCCGAGCTGTTATGTGGTACATCCTAGTCCATGCTCATCCAACCTAGCATCCAATCCAGGCACTCTATCTAAGCCTTAGGTATTCAACCGAGACTACTCATGAAATTGTCGAACCAGTTTGCCTTTCCCCTTAGGCTCTAACCCCAGGTCATATATCTCTTTCATCCCAGGTACACCATCTGCGGTCGATTGGGGGTTGGGACTGGACTTCCTCCTACTAAGAGGTACTCTTCAACTCTAGCTCTGAACCTGAGTGAGAGGGGCTCATCTGTGGCAAGCTGCTTACTGACCCATCCCCGTTGCCCTGTTGTTCCTCATCTTCAATCTAGGAGAAACTACTAACTTCCATCGGCGTTTGCACTGCAAGAGGCCAAGTTTAGGGTCTATTGGCCTCAAGGTCTACCCTGACTTTGTGGACTTTCACAGAGCCCTCTGATTGCTCAGCTCCGAAGGCTTCATCTAGCAACCTCCATTGTGGAGCTTGAATTGCCTGTTTGTCTTTAGGAGGCATTTTATCTGCAAACAAACCACAAACCAACAAGTAAGTTTAAGATTTTTGATCCATTTAAACACAAAACAAAGAAGATGAAACAAAAACTAATAAAGAGTAAAAATTCACTAACGCAACTGTAGGTTTGCAAGTACGAGTGCAGTTATGACTCGTAGGGTGACCTAAGAGTCATAAACTACCCTCATAGAACTAATATGCCTTCAAAACATACCTTTCTGGTCCCAGATACAACACACAGTTATGACTCATAACCTATGAGTCATAGTCTAGGCTAGTAACTATTTTCAAAAATATTTTTCAGAACTCATGTAAGCTTACAAGACACCCACTACGAATTGTAGCATGCACTACAAGTCGTATGTGAGTATCGTATGAGAAACTTGAAGGAACCACATATTACTGCTGCTTGCTATGAAGGATCCTTACGACTCATAGAGGGACCTACGAGCCGTAGGAGGGCTTTGTAGCAGGAAACAGAAGGCATCAATAGTGCCTAAAATTTTTCCACAACAAGCACAAATAAAGAACAAAGTCCAACATCCTTGGCACACAATAACTAAATCAACTCTGTGGCACATAATCAAGTAATTCAACAACATCAGTAGTTCATAACAACCTTATTTCTTGGGAATCAAACACAGTTCAGCAGAATATCAAGCACACTTAAGGCAATATACATTCAAAACTCATTCTTAACATCTAATCAGCGTTGCCCAGGGATGCAATTTCCATTCAAACTATTTCAATCAAATCCCACAATTATAACATAGGCATTACACCCATATCTCCTAAATTTCAACTCCAACAACTATTTAAATGATATATGGGCAAAAATCACACCATACATCCCATGAATCATAAATTTTCAAATTCATCATCACCCATTCAAGAGTTCCAACACAATTAAGCTCACAAATCAACTATTCAAACCCCAAAGATCCTAGATTACAAGTCTAGTTCAATAATCATAATATGGTATGATTTAACATGATTAAACAAATCACACACTAGTATAGGGGATAAAATCATCATAATAGATTTCAAAATTTAACCACGGTGCATACAGATTGGTTGGAGAAGTAAATGCAAGAAATCAAAAACCACGCTGAAAACCCTAGAATAGTGCCTTACCTAGAATCTTTGTCGGAAAATGTCATAGGTAGTCAGAATATTGGTTGGAAAAATGATATGGGTGATGGGATGAGGTTTTCTGTCGCCTTAGGATTGTGTGAAATGAAATTGGGGGTCAAATATTATTTTGACCCCCTTTTAAATGAATCTGGGTTGGCCTTTAAAATTCTGTACATCAGGGCTACGAGACCCCGACTATAGTCGTAGGTTGTTCTACGACTCGTAGATTCTGGTCTCATAGCAGACTAAACACTTATAAAAATTTAGAGTTATACCTGCTCATTACAAACCCCACTTACGACTCATAGAAGGCACTACGAATCATAAGGTTGGCTCATAGTATATATGCCTACTTTTGATACCCACTGATTCCTTCTACAATACATGACCAAGAGTCAAAGTGAGGACTAAGACTCGTAGGCTTGACAATAGAGGCTACTCCAAGTGCCATCTTTCAGATCTTTAGTACTTCAATTTTTTACATGATAACCAAATCTTAGAACACAACAATTCCCAAAATACTACAATTGCACCAATGTCTTTCAATCATAAAATCAATCTCACAGCTTCTACCTAAAAATTTCAATAACCAAAAACACTTAAAAATAAAACCAACACTTATCAACAATGCGTGGGTTGCCTCTCAAGAAGAGCCTTGTTTAATGTTGTGGCTCAACTTTATCATCTTCCTTCATCAACAATCATCGTGGGTCCACACCTTACTCTTGCACTCGTTTGGGTGTTTCATGGATTGGTGAATATCGAATACAACTTCTGCATCATTAACCCTGAACCATAGTTGACCTGAATCCATATCCACTAGGTCTCTCCCAGTGGCCAGAAATGGTCTCCCCAAAATAATGAGCACCTCAAAATCAACTTCATAGTTAAGGATCACAAAATTCGCTGGGAAGATGAATTTATCCAGTTAAACCAGCACATCCAAAAGGATTCCCTCCGGCTTTTTAATGGTTCGATCTACCATAACCAACCTCATTCTTGTTAGACTAGGAGTACCAAGGCCAAGCTTTTTGAATACCGCAAGAGGAATTAGATTAATGCTTGCTCCTAAGTCACACAATGCTCTTGCAAACTCGACATCACCAATAGTACAAGGGATGGTGAATGCACCAGGGTCTTATCACTTTTGAGCAAGGTATTTAGTCATAACCACATAACATTGTTGGAGTTTAGAGAACTCTTGGATTAAAGTTTATTTCTTGCTGACCAAATTCTTCATATATTTTACATACCCGGGCATTTTCTCCAAGCTTCTAAAAAGTTAATGTTTATGGAGAGTTACTTCAACATCGAAAGGAAGTGTTTGAACTTTACCTTCTATTCCTTTTTCTTAAGAATTTAAGGGAAAGGAGGAGGAGGTTTTGGGATAGATTTCACTTGGTCGTGCTTTCTCAGCTCTGCTCTTTACCTCCCGACAATTTTCAGACTTTCTCCTTCACCTGCAACATCAGCATGAAGACCCTTCATCTCATTTCATCCACAATAGCCGGCATAGGGGGATCTATTGTGCTCTTTCCACTCCTAGTCATCACCGCCATGCAATGCCCTTCATTTTTAGGATTTTAAATCGTATTGCTTGCTAGGGTACCCTTTTGGCATTGGTTCAACTGTGAAGACACTTGCCCAAATTGTTGCTCAACTTGCTTAATTTCCATCGAGTGAGACTCTATCTTTTGATTAATACTTAAGATATTTGGTTTTATTCCTTTTAAAGTCTCGTGTTTGTGGTCGACTCGTTTCAACGATGTTTTAAACATATCTTCTACCCTGGAGTTACTTGACCCGACATCACGATTGTATGATGGCACATAAGGACCATTCTTGTAACTCTCTCTTCTTCCCTACTCCACGTCTGCACTCTCTCTCTCTCTCATTGTATCCACCCAGCTATCTCTATACATCCCATCACTGGTGAAGTTCTAACCTTGATTCCTGGAACCTTGCCTCCAATAATCCAAATTAGATCCTTAGGGAGGTTGTTCCAGAAACCTGCTGCTTAGTTTCTCACAAAACATGCATCCTCATCAAAGAATGGATCATTATAGATGGGAGCCTTTAGAGGTTATGAGTGACCGCGTGGACACTTGCATGGTTTTGCTTTAAGACCAAGTCCATACTTGTACAAAGTTGAGCAAGTTGCTCCATGATCTCTTCGCTTACCTTTGCTTGCTCATTATTGTTACTAACCATACAAGAAGGTTTAATCACACCATGCTCTCATTGTCCCCATGTTCAATTTATATTGACCACTTGTTCCATTCTTGCAGCTATCAATTCAACAGGTTGGTCTAGGAACATGGATCCCATAATCATATCGGCGCAAGCTTGACTATTTTCATCAAGTGCCCAATAGAAAATTTCAACCATTTAGTAAACATCTCCCAAGTTGTGCTGACAGAATCACCCAACAATTACTCAAAATTGTTGATTTGTTCCTTGAGCTTCAAACTCTTGGACCTTAGAAAATATCTTTCGAGGAATACTCTTTAAAGTTTAAGACAACTTATGATAGTACCAGCACAAAGCTCGGATAACCAACAACGCATTGCTAGTCCATGATTATGGAAACACTCTCAAATTCACAGCATGAAGAGAAAGGTTTTGTGTCCCCATGACACTCTTGCAAACAAACACCACATTATGAAGATGATAGTGGGGATCCTCGGAAAGCAGCCCTATGAATAGTCCTTGATTTTGGGGCACAAAGAGAAATCCAATCAATATCGTGAACTTAGTATCTGTCAGTAAAAGAGGCAGTACTATAGCACAAATAACTTTTATAGTCATAAGATTCAATCGATATTGATTCCACCCATAAGCGTTTTCATTGAAGTCCCTGAGTTGTGGCCTGTTACCCCTTTGTGGTGGATTCTCCTCTCTATCTATATCCTCATTCATATGTATATCCTCCTCAACCTCTATATCCCCATTCACTTAAGCCATTCTTCTTGGTAGTCGATGGATCTCCAAATTTAGTGGAGCTAAGGGATTGCCTTGGCTCCTTGTGTTGGGCATACAACCTAATATACCTTGCAAATAAAATTAAACAACAAAAACAAAAACAAAAGTAAAGTACAAGATACTCTAGAAATCAACACTAGAACTAACTAATAGTGAAATCAACTCAAAACCTAGCAGTATTCCCTGGCAACTGCACCATAATATTTGATGATGTTCATGCTCCAATAAGAAAGCAATCGTTATCAACAATTAACCTAACCTCGGTTAGGTTCGAATCCACAGGGAATACAGGGCTTGACTACAAGACTTCACTACTAATAATTTCTAGTATTTATGACTACAGTCTCTAAATGGGGGGGGGGGGGTTTTGGTGATTCAAAAAAAAAATATAATGCAAGGAAACACTTAATTTTGGGGACAACTCAGGAATTTTGTTCCCCATGGTTCGTTGACTCGATTACCCTAGATAACATAACTATAATTGGTGATTTGCATGCAAAGCGGTAACTTAGGTTCTTCCGGCCCTCTTGTGAAGGTGAAGGTCAAATTTCACCATGGCGCTTGGTCGGCCACCATGGCGTGCCAACTAACCGTTACTAATAATCCCACTCAACCTCCCCTTGGTCAGGTTTGGTGGATTAGAGGAGAGCACATCAATCGAATTCTATCATCTACTTCGTTTTTTATATTTGTCACTACCTTGGTCGGGATCGTGATAGTAGATATTGTTTGGCCACCACCAAACAACGATAAAAATAAAGGAAAATAGATAATACATACAAAACCCCAATCATAGAAATGCAAGAAACCTAGGTTATTTCAATTCAACCACCCATGGTTTCCACAACCCTAAGTTATGGGTGCTTAGCTACTTATGGCTAAAACCAAACACATAAAAATGCACATGATAGACATAGTTGAGAGTTTTCCCAATAACAATGAAGAGAATGGGCACCACAAGTTGTAAATCCACAAGCTTGATTGATCAACAATGGGTACAAGCTAAGATTTGCAATCTCCAAAATGGTTTTTCCAATAGAGAACAATAATCTACCCTAAAAAACTAAGAGAATATTCAAAATATAATGGTAGGTTGTCTACTAGTCGAAAACTCTCTCAAAAACTTAACTTAAACTATATATAATATTTACAAAATAACCCTAAAATTTACACTGAAAAGATAGTTGGCAACTGATAAGTGTCACAGTTATGACTCGTAGGATAACCTACGAGACATAGTCAGGGTCTCGTATTAGGTCCTTGGTATCTTGGACTGAACTGGTATGACTCATATGTATGATTCATTGCTTGAGCTATGTTTACAGGTACGAGTCGTTACTTGAGCTATAACTTATATGTTTGTCTCATAGTATTCGTCTTCAGTTTTTGGTCCAACATTTTGGCTCCTTGATTCTTGTTACGAGTCCACTTATACGATTCATAGTGTGTCGTATGACTCGTAGGATGTCCTCATAGAAGTGACCTTCACTTGGCAGATTTCTGATTTTTTGTTTGTGATTCCTACTAGAATACCACCCTATGACTCGTAACTTGAGCCACGATTCGTAAGTTGGCTCATAAGGCCTATACTTCAGCAAAATCTACATCTTTTCTTCAAAATCATGCCAACCTAAATTTTCTGCAAGATTAACAAAAGAACACATCAAAACACTAAAACGTTGCTTTAAGAAATCACGAAATCCCTTGTTTCAGGCACCAAATATGTTGTATTTCAACAACACATCAGTACAAACCACTCAATTGGTTGTCAAAGTACAAACTCCTCAACACGATTATCGAATATACAACCTTCCATCCTAGGTGATTGAGGCATGAACCCCTCAATTGTGTTAATGAGGTATCAACACCTCATTTGGGTTAATGACATATAAACCCCTTAATTGGGTTAATGAGGTATAAACCCTTCATTTGGGTTAATGAGGTATCGACCTCTCAATTAGGTTAATAAGGTATCAACCCCTCAATTAGGCTAATGAGGTATTTACCCCTCCATGAGGTCAATGAACATCACACCCTCCATCAAAGTGTTAATATCACAATACTAAAGACCAA
>JAOTQR010077784.1:0-11865 GCA_025774065.1 Solanum ossicruentum | reverse complement strand
TGACTAGCCACTCCAAGTCTCTTCATGGATACCATCCTTAGCTTCCTCTTATCTCTATGGAAATATCTCTATAGCTTCTACTCTTATCAGCGTACATAACCTACTTTCCATATCTATTAAATTCTAACCATTCCCATTAATTATTTCATTATGAATTCTCTATTTCCATCTAACGACACCTATACCATACTCATAACATCACACTCCTTGTAATCCAACATCTTAATCTCAAGAACACTCTATGGTGAACCTCATTGAGAAAATCTCCTACTAAAACTATCACTGTCACAACGTTATCTCCTCGTAATCACTAATTCTAAAAATTCAATCTTAGGGTCTTGTATTACCACGTTCATCTATGACATACCTCTCTAATATCACACCAGCTTTCAACTACTAGGTAAAATTTTGGAATATAGGCTTACTAAACTCTCATAGCTAATAACTGATCAAAATAACTTGGGACACCATGTAACACTATGATCTTATGTATCCATATCTCAATCCTCATTTGATTAGGTTGGGTGTTAATAAGGTTCATGGGAGACTCCTAGTACCTAAACGAGTTCAAGACTTCCCTAAGAGTTGAGTTTGGGGCTATGGTTAATATAAGGGTTAAATTTAAAGGAGCGTAACTTTTCCCACACATAGAACTGTATGACCTATACATATCAAATGAAAGACCTTTTAGTTAGCTTTCTAATGCACTTGGTCTTACCTCTTTGCGAGGTCGAATGAGGGAGTTATGACCATTTTTGTGAGACCCTCCTATGCAGTGATGTCACACGGATAGTTTGACAGGAAGTGTTTCCTTAGATAGGACGTTTGGATAGCTTGGGGATTGAAAAGTCTATTTGTGGCCTAATGAATAGGAATCTCTTTAAGTTAGCTTCACAACACGCTTGGTTTCAACGTATTCCAATGTCGGACGAAGGCATTTTGATTTTTTTCGTGAGACCCTCTTGTGCAGTGGTGTCAAACGGACAACTTGACGACCAGTGAGGTGTATGATAGGCCATTTGCATGACTTGGGTATAGAAAAGGCCACTTTTAACCTAGGGAATGAAACACGTCCAGTGGAATGAGCCGCGTTCCATTGACCGTGTGAAGGGTCGTGGGGGTGTGCAAGAGGGTCAAGGTTGGTATGAAGGGAGTTTTTGGCTAAAGGAGGTTCCACGAATACCCTTGACTAGCCATGTGAGGGATGACGGCTTATGGGGTTGGGGAGTGAAGTGTTCTAGCCAAATTTTCTTGTCCATGTGTGGTGCAATGGACAACTAAGCAGACCATGAAGCACCACACGGCCCGTGAAGTGGTCCGTCAAAGTTATCTTAATGCTAACTTTTTCTCAAGTGTCCCAATTGCAATTTTAAGGCTAAGTATTATCTCACGGGCACTCCACATGACCAGCGGAGTGCCACACTACCAGTCAAACCTCCAGTGAGGCCACACTTTGTCATTTTTTCCATCCGTTCACTAATGGTATTTTCATAAATGCTAATTATTTTAATGACCCTTTTTGACTTCCTAGGCTATCTTAACCTTCCTAAAAGGCCTAAACCCTATTCTTGAGGATCCAATTCACTACTATTATCTCAATAACACTCCTAATTCCTCTCAAGAGCCTCCATTAATTACTAAATCAATTTCAAGGAAACCCAAGAACAAGATTGGATTCCAAGATCATTTCCAAGCCTTCATTCTTCCCAATCTCAATTCCAAGCAACTCTAGACCTAAGATATATGGGTTTCTTTCATGAGTTCCTTTCACCCATGATACCCAAGCTTCCTTTACTCAAATTTCTTGATTTAAAATTGATTTACAAATGGGTCTTGATTATTATGAAAATCACTGCACACTATATTAAAGCTATGTGAAATCATGATTGCTTTGCTATGTTTTGAGCTATAAATTCTTGATATATTGTAAGATTTGGGGAGGTTTTTTAATGAATGTTTCTTGAGGATATTGCAAGATGTTGATTGATGGTTTTACAATGGATTTTCTTGCCTAATTTCAACTATAAAGGGCATGGTTTGTACCCCTATTACACACCCGCCATGTTTGATAAAATGTTCGGAGATGCTTTCTTGAGAAATTCATGGTCTAATGCATGTATTATGAGTTGAATTACTTTGTGATGATGAAATAAATGTTTTTATGGGCTATACTTATGAGAATTATCTATATTATTCTAAGATGACCATGTCTTGATGAGGGGGTACCATGCTTTGATCACTATGATAAAAGGGATGATGTTCAATAACCAAATTGAAGGGTTAATCTCATTAACCAAATTGAGGGGTTGATACCTCATTAACTAAATTAAGGGGTTGATATCTCATTAACCAAATTGAGGAGCTGATACCTCATTAACCAAATTGTGGGATTAATACCTAAATCACCTTAGAGGTGGGTGGTGTATGTTAATAACCAAATTGAGGGGTTGATACCTCAATCACCTAGGATAGGAGGGGGTAAAACCCATTAGCCAAAGTATGGTCTCTTTCTACTTACATTTTATGATATATATAAGCATGATTTTACTTCAAGCATCATTCATTCATGTCATATCGTTACTATGCTTTCCGTTGTCTATTTTTATACATTTTGATTATGTTACTTATCTCTTGTTGCATTGCATCTTACATGCTTAGTATATTCAAATATATTAATGCATACTCTATGCCTACATAATGTATCCATGTAGGAACCGGTGCTCTATTTGGTCATCATCCTCCTCCACGTGGCTAGTGGCATCCATTCAAGCTAGTTGGTGAGTCCTCGTGTTCGAGGACAATATCTATGTTCTTATGCTATGTAATAAAGGCTAGGCTATCTTTCCTTTTTTGTACACTTTGATTACGAGGGTGAGCCCAGTTGTTGTCTTGGCCCTTGCTAAGTTCTATGTTCGAGGTGTTGTTGGACAAGATATGTATTATGCTTGAGCTTTGACTCACTTATGATATTCAAGCTATTAAAATATAAGTCTTTCTCCCATAGTCCCAATTTCCTTATGTTTATGTTTCATATGATGAATTATCTTGCTTCTGCGACCTAGGATGTGCGGCGATATGATATGAGGCTTGTTTGGGGTTCCTTTGGGTTCCCCATTCGCCGGTCACATCTAGGCCCTAGGATTGGGTCATGACAAAGATGGTATTAGAGAACTAGGTTGATAGATCCTCAGAGTCCAACACATCATGTCGATTAGAGTCTTATTCATGGTTGTGTTGTTTACCGCAACTATGAGTAGGAGGCTATGAGACGTTTTAGGAAAAGTTTCTGTTCTTGATGTTCTAAGTCATGCTATTGAGTCGAAGTAAGACTTCCTCCTAATAATTGTTCTTTGCTATGCGAGATCATGTCTAACACTGAAGGAATAAGGGCCCAAACTCCCGAGGAGTAACCTACCAATTGTAAGTTATGCTCACTATGCTTTCCTAAGTTGTGGCCAACCATGTCAACCAAGGGACCTAATCCCCTCATACTACTACCCCAAGAGCTAGGTAAGGGACTTCATGAGGATGAACCCTCCGATATTCTATGGGTCGAAGGAAGATAAAGATCCATAAGTGTTCATTGATGAGGTCTACAAGATTTCGAATATCATGAGTGTTGGCACGAGTGAAAAGGCGGAGTTGATGGTGTACCAACTCAAAGGGGCAACCCAAATATGGTATGATCAATAGAATAGGGAGAAGGGAAATGGCAATGTGGTTCTATGGGAGGAGTTCAAAGTGGCCTTTCTTAATTGGCTCTTCCCACTTGAGCTTAGGGAAGCTAAATTGGTGGAGTTCATGAACTTGAAACAAGGTGCTATGAGTGTGAGGGAGTATACCCTTGAGTTCAACCAACTATCGAAATATGCTCCTCAATTGGTGTTCGATGCAAAGACTAAGATGAATAAATTTGTAATGGTGTCTCCTACTTGGTGAGTGAGGAATGCCGATCCGCTATGTTCATTGGTGATATGGATTTGTCTTGGTTGATAACTTATACCGAACTATTGGACGAAGAAAAGATGAGGAAGAAAAGGGGTAAGGAGGCTAAGAGGGACCATTTTGAAGGCAAGTTCCGAAGTCCTAAGGATAGTGAAGATGATAGGTGTCCAACATGTGGTAAGGTTCACAGAGGCCCATGCTTGAAAGGCACCAGTGCTTGTTCTATTGCTGTGAGGAGGGGCATAAAAGGAAGGATTGACCTTGTAATCAAGGTAAGGGTAAAGATGTTCATCCTAAAGGTGGTGCCCCAAGGCACAATCGGTTCTATGCTCTCCAAAGAAGGCGAAGGAAAATGAGGAACACAATGTTGCCAATGATAAGTTGAAGTTTCTTGACTTGGATGAGTATGCATTGATGGGTCCGATGTTATTTCTTCCATTGCTCCTATGGTTACAAGTGCATTCCTTGTTCGTCCCGAGTTGTTGTGTGGAATTATTGGTGTTTATTGCATTGGTGGTTCTATTGTTGATGGATAAGGCTTTTGGGGCTTGTTTCATGATCTTATTGCTTTAAGTCCTGTCTTGTGACATTGGATGAACTTATCTTGATGTGTTGGAGGTCTTGGGATAATTGGGGCTACTTTCATAGCATGTTTCCAATGAGTGGAGAACCCATAAGATTGCTATATGATGGTTGAGGTTGGTCGATCTATTTGGTCAACTATATGGGATAGTCATTTCTCTAAGATTAATCTTTGGTTTGACCTTTGTCCCTGAATGAGCATTATTAGTATTGGTGGAGTTGTTTGGTTGATTCATGCATTGGCATTGTTTATGTGTCTCTAGAATAGGGTCTTAAAACCCTACCTTGGTATGTTTGCGGTGGTCCCTAGTAATGACGTATTGACTTACTTATAGCTTGTGAATTATTTGGAGGTAGTGTTGTAAGTCTTAAGGGATGATAGGTTGTTTACTAGAAATGATAAGTATGAATTGTGGGTAACAATAAGGTGGTTAGAATTCTTTAAGGATTATGAATGAGTGTGCATTATTTTTCCCTAGTAAGGCTAATGTTGCGGTTAGTGCTCTAGGTAGCCTAGCATGTGTTATTGGTGGTGGCAAAAAGGAAACTATTGGGGTCTATTGGTCGGTTAGATTGGAAGTTAGGATGAGGGAAGTTGAGCATGGTGGTGTAGCATTCTTGATAGTTCCAAATCTTCTTGGGTTAAGAGGTCTAGATTAGGCAAGGCCTTGATTCCGCCTTATTAGATTTGGAAGTTTTGGGTGAGAAGATGATAGAGTGGAGGTTGTCTCCCAAATGGGAGATGGTGGTTGTGGTACCAAGTTTGTTAGGTGTATTTAAGGATGACAACTGAGTTGAGGATTATGAGTACTTACAGAGTGTATAGGGAGGTTATTAAGGTTGCCTAAGTTTGAGAATTTGCCTATGGTAGGGATACCCTTTTATCTGGTTTGTCATGCTTCTAGGTTGAGGGGATGTGTTGGTGAGTCTAGTGCTATAGAACATTCTAAAGTTGTGAGTGAGGTGGAGGATAAGTTGACATATAAGGAGGTCCCTATGGAGGTGTTGGATGGATGACTGGAGAAGTTGATTGACGAGGATGCAGTGTTTGTCGAGGCCCTTTGGAAGAGTCATCCATTCATATGTGTTTCTTTGGGAGCCGGTGCTGGCATGGAGAAGCACTATCCATATTTCTTTCATTCTATTTAAGCTTATGATGACATGTCAAGTCCTTTATATGATTCTAAGTCTTGTTTCAGTCTCCGCATCATTCATATGCATTCATATTTAAGTTGGCAAGTTCATGACGATTTATACCCTTATGTTGAGATTTTAAAATGGTGTTTAATTGCATTGTCGCATTGTTACGTGGGTTGAAATTATCCTATTCACGTCTCTCATATACCTTTCTTTGATATTCGGGGACGAATATTCCCAAGGGGGATTATGGCACCCTGTAACACTATGCTCTTATGTTTCCATGTTTCAAGCCTCATTTGGTTAGGTTGGGAGTGTATTAGGGTCATGGGAGATTCCTAGTACCTAGACGAGTTCAAGACTTCTCTAAGAGCTGAGTTTTGGGTGATGGTTCATACAAGGGTCAAATTTAAACGAGCATAACTTTTAGCATGCTTAGAACTGGATGGCCCGCGATATGTCAAATGAAATCCCTTTGAGTTAGCTTTTCAGAGGAATTGGTTTCATCTTATTTCGAGGTCGGATGAGAGATTTATGACCGTCTTTGTGAGATCCTCCTATGCAGTGATGTCACATGAACAACTTGACGGGTAGTGTTGACTTGGATGGCCACTTAGATATCTTGGAGCTAGAAAAGGAAGTTTTTGGACTAAAAACTGGGAATCCCTTTGAGTTATCTTTGTAAAGCACTTAGTTTCACCTCATTCTGAAGTCGGACGACGGAGTTTTGATAGTTTTTGTGAGACCCTCTTGTGTAGTGGTGTCAAACGGATAGCTTGACAACCAGTGAGGTGTGTGACGGGCCGTTTGGATGGCTTGGGGATGTAAAAGGCCTTTGTCATCCTAAATAATGTGACACAGCCAGTGGCACAGGCCCTGTGTGTAGCCACTGACCATGTGAAAGGTCGTGGGGTGTGCAAGAGGGTCAAGGTTGGCATACGGGGAGATTTTGGCTAAGGGAGGTACCACGGGAACCATTGACTGGCCATGTGAGGGCTGACAGCTCATGGAGCTGGGGCATGAAGTGGCCTGACAAAATTTACTTGTCCAAGTGTGGTGCAACGGACTACTAAAAGGACCGTGAAGCACCACACAGCCCGTGAAGTGGTCCGTCAAAGTGACGTCGACGCTAATTTTTTCTTAAGTGTTCCAATTGCTATTTTTAGGCTAAGTCTTATCTCACGGGCACGACCCATGAAGTGCCACATGACCAGTCAAACCTCCAGTGAGGCCATACTTTGTCATTTTTTTAATCTGTTCACTAATGGCATTTTCGTAAATGCTAATTATTCTAATGACCTTTTTTGACTTCCTAAGTTATATTAACCTTCCTAAAAGACCTAAACCCTATTCCTAACGACCCAATTTCACTACTCTCATCTGAATCACACTCCCAAATCCTCTCACGAGCCTCCATCAAGCCCCAATTCAATTTTCAAGGAAACCCAAGAACAAGATCGGATTCCAAGATCATTTCCAAGCCTCCATTCTTCCCAATCTCAATTCCAAGCAACTCTAGACCTAAGGTATGTGGATTTCTTTCATGGGTTCCTTTCACTCATGATAGTGAAGCCTCCTTTTACTCAAATTATATGATTTAAATTTGATTTACGAATGGGTCTTGATTATTATGAAATTCACTGCATACTATGTTAAAGCTATCTGATTGTGATTGTTTTGATATGATTTGAGCTATAAATCCTTGATTTATTGTAAGATTTTAGGAGAGGTTTTAATGTATGTCTCTTGCGGGTGTTGCGAGGTGTTAATTGATGGTATTACAATGTAGTTTCTATAAATGGCATGGTTTTATACCTCTATTACATACCTGTCAAGTGTTTGATAAAATGTCTGAATATGATTTCTTGAGCAATTGAAGGTCCAACGCATGTTTTCTGAGATGAATGACTCTATGATGATGAAATGAATATTTATATAAGCTATACTTATGAGCATTATCTATATTTTTCTAAGATGACCATGTCTTGATGAGGGATACCATGCGTAGACCGCTATGATAAAAGGGATGATGTTCATTGACCAAATTGAAGGGTTGATGCCTCATTAACCAAATTGAGGGGTTGATACTTCATTAACCAAATTGAGGTATTGATACCTCATTAACCAAATTGTGGGATTGACACCTAAATCACCTTAGAGGTGGATGGTTTATGTTAATAACTAAATTGAGGGTTTGATACCTAAATCACCTAGGATGTGAGGTTATAAACCTATTAGCCAAAGGATGGTCTATTTCTAATAACATTTTATGATTTATATAAGCATGATTTTACTTCAAGCATCATTCATACATGTAATATCTTTACTATGCTATCCATTCTCTATGTTTATGCATTTCGATTATGTTGCCTATCTCTTGTTGTATTGCATCCTGCATACTTATTGCATTCAAACGTACTAACGCACACTCTATGCCTACATGTTGTTACCATATAGGAACCAGTGCTCTATTTGGTCATCATCCTCCTACATATGGCTAGTGGCATCCATTTAAGCTAGTTGGTGAATCCTCATGTCCGAGGGAAATATCTATGCTCTTATGCTATATAATAAATACTATCTTTCCTTTTTGATATACTTTGATTATGAGGGTGAGCCCGGTTTTTGTCTTAGCCCCTGCTACGTTCTATGTTAAAGGTGTTTTTGGACAAGATATGTATTATGCTTGAGCTTTAACTCACTTATGATATTCAAGCTATTTAAATATAAGTTTTTCTCCCATTGTTTCCCCTTGTTTATGTTTCATATGATGAATTATCTTTCTTCTGCGACGAAAGAAATGATATGCTACAAGGCTTATTTGGGGTTCCTTTGGGTTCCCCATTTGCTGATCACGTCTAGGGCCTAGGCTTGGGTCGTGATGCAACCTTTCCTCACCATTCATGTACCGCTCACCCATTCACTATACCACTTTATCTAGCTAAGCTTATAACTCTATGAACTTCACAAGGCTCTCCCTTAGAATCATGAGCCTAATTTTGATCACTCACTTCAAAAGTAATTTGTTCCCCCCATTCAACATCTGCACTACGCCCTAACAACCACTAAGACACATTGACATAAACCTCCTTCTACGTTGAGCATGCTCGAACTCATCCTAACAATACCTTTTTCTCTATACCTTCTCATGAACATCCAATGGTACTTACTACTCGGTTGTCAAGGCCAATAGGAATCATATCACTACTACATTACTTACCTAAACACGACTCTAGTTACAAGCCTCAATCAACCACCACTCTTACTATCTGATCTCCTACTCTCTCACGTCGTCCTTCTAGCTCAAGGATGAAAACTCTACTCATGATTTACAAGACCTCAATTTACACTTTTGGATAGTAACATTAAACTCTTTAGAGACATAAGCTCCTCTCTCTCATGGACAACATCAAAAGTAAGTAAAGGCTCGAATCATACCAGTCACAAATATGGGGAGATATCTGGACAAATATCCTGATCTTCTCTATCTTGTGGTGCTAGTCTAGGAGTTTGGGCCTCATAGGACCACATTAGACATCCCCTATGAAGGTGACATATTTGGCGACACTTGTAAAATTCGGTACTCCCTCTACGATATTCTCCCAAATGGAACTTGCCACATGTGCCACAATGTGTCTTGCCTTGGGATCCTCAGGCCATACCAGTTTGGGGCTTAGATCTTTGACCTTTAAAGTTATTAGGATCTATTTGAAAGTGACTCCTTTTCCTATTCCTCCTAGACCTCTTAAACTCAATTAGGCTCATCCTCAAGTACTCATGAACTCTGGATGTATTTGGAACACCCTGCCTGCCTGTTTCCTTTCTAATAACCAGTGTTGTCACAACCTGGGCCAAAGTCTGGATGGCCTAGCAAAGCTTAGCATTGCTGAGGTCAGCATTTGGCTGCTGAACAATGGGGAAGGCTAGGCCTATGGGTTCATCCTTTGGGGCTCGAGTTGGATGGTGCACTCTCTAGCTAGACCCCCTTTCTATTTATTATCTCTTCATGTAAACATGATCACAATTCTACAAACGTGTAATGCACGAATTGGAAGATAGCTTTCATAGAGTGTAACTCTATCGCACGATTTAGAGTATGAAAGAAATGAGACAACTCCTAATGTCCTATAGCGTCCCTATTATGGATGAGGATCTTTACACTAATAATAAGGACTCTAGTAGACAAGGCTTCATCGACTCCCTATGACTCTTGAACTCTATGCTTTGATACCAAGTTTTCCACATCCCAAGAGGGTACCCTAGATGTGGCTGGCAACTAGAGACGATTGCTAGTCCCCAAGCGAACAACATAGCTTCATCAAATTCATTCATTCAATAAACTCAAGGCAATCAGTGGAAGACTAAAGAAGGTAATAGGCAAATCTAATCTCAAATAACATATCAAATAAAAAGGCTAGTAGAAAGAACTTGCTCAAGGAGTCTTACATCAACATTCGACTATAGTCTATGAAGCCTCTATCATTGTCAGGCAGTGCTAATAATAGACCCATGGCTAGCTCAAATAAAATATATAGCTAATTAAGTATAACTCTATAAGCAATATGAAGTAAAGATAATAAATCATTCGAAGTAAAGGAGGCTCACCAATTACCTGAATGTCTCAGATCCTCAACGATGCGCCTGTGGACGATCTCTAACTCCTGTATCTGCATCATGAAATGATGCAGTGCTGACTGAAATCAATACATGGAATGTACGATATGTAAAACAGCTGAATGAAACAAAACATGTAGATTAATATGGAACAATATCAACTTAGAGTAATAACCAAACCAGAATGTCAAGTGTTTATCTAAAGCAAGAATAAAAAGTAGACAAGTGAGCCATCAACTAATCAAACATAATCAATCAAATATAACTCATCTCAAAGGAACTTAAATCAACTCATCTCATCTCATCTTAACTCAGAGTACTCAATGTGGAAACTTTCTGGGAGTTTCTCTTACCCGTCAACAATTAGTTATGAGCTAGTGATTGTACAACATCTCATCGGTGTTGCCACGACTGTTCTGTACTTGCCAGGTAGAGAACGAATTGAATCCACTAGGAACCCTAGAAAATCAACAACTCCTCTCTGATTTCAGGGACTCTATGAAGAGGGGACCTCAATGTAATGGGATGGTTCTAATCCTCACCTACCCTTGGAGACGCAGTTAACGAGTGCGAGTTAGTTTTATTCTTATCGATTTTCATACCCAATACTCCTCCCAAGACTCAATGGTCATAAGACAATCAATCTGATCAACTTATCTCAATCAGCCTCATAGAGGTACTCATTATTCAGATACTCCCATAAAGACTCTCATCATCTCATCAATCAACATCTCAATCAGTAGCCCAAGGCTTTGGACAATCATTAGGGAATAATCGAATGGACAAATCATTAGAGATCATTTATGGATACTAACTAGACTATCAAGTTTTATCAACTCTTCATCATTCTAACATCACAATCACAATCGACATTCTTAAATCATGACTCTAGACTTAATCCCTAGGTTCATTCATGTGTGCTTTAAAAAGTTAACATGTAGGGTTATAAATTATCTCATGAAAAGTATTCAATTTAAGAAAACAAGTTTATGATGATCATCAACATAAAAACATACATGCAATAGATATAATTTTCAAGAAACTATTCAAGAAACCATTAAAGAATCACATATAGCAACTCATGGACTCTCAACTTATCTATGACCATCAGTGGGGCACACGGGAGAACACTCCAATGCTTTCATTTAGCCTTAAATAACTGGATTGAACCTTTTGACAATTAACCTCAAGGAACTCTCTCTGAACTCCTCAGTTCCTCACTCCTCTTCTCTACTCTTTAGTCCTAATCTTTTACAAGGACTTAGAACGGACTTAGAATAGGATTTAAAACCTTTTTAATGTGTAAAATGACCCATTTTGATCATATATTAAGTCCAGGAGGGGTTTGAAAAGGCTTGAATGCCCCTCACGAAATTCAAAAAAAATTCTGTCTAGGGACATGGGGTCCGTGACACAGACAAAATTTATTTTTGGTAACTTTCACCAAAAATTCTCTGAACGAGCTTTCTAATCCCATAGAAAATATTTTGTCACGACCCAACCCAGGGGTCGTGACTAGTGCCGATTAGGCACCTAATACAACCATTAACTCTAAAGACCAACCTAACCACTGGGAAATCTACCGAA
>JAOTQR010077783.1:0-11866 GCA_025774065.1 Solanum ossicruentum | reverse complement strand
CCTTGAGAGGATTTGAGAGAGTCTTTTGAATGAGAGAGAGTGAGTGTGAATAATTTGAATAGGGATTTAGGTCTTTAGAAGGTCATTATATAGAATAGGAGATCCCAAAAGAAGAATATAAATAACCAAATTTACAAAAACGCCATTAATGAGATGAAATTTTTAAATCGCGTATATACCCCTACACAGACGAGTTCTACAAAAATGGGTATAACGTCTTCATCCGAATGGTGAAGCCAAGTGTGTTGGAAAGATTATTCATAGAGATTTAATTTGATAGGTTGTGGGACACCTAGTTCATTTTGTGCTAAGAGATATGTCCATTTAAAGTTGACCCTTCTATTGGTACTTGTGAAAAACTTAGACGATGAAATTCCTTTCAACTTGGCTTGATATAGGAGTCTTATGATGTCCTTAAAAAACATAAATAAGTTTGACTTGAAGGCTTGAAAGTGGACTTAGGTCTAGCTTGGAGGTTCCATAAGGTGTCACCTTGGCCAAAAACTTTTCGAAACCAAGTCACAAGCGTCACTAAAGTTATACAAAAATCTCGGTCCTGACAGAGTTGAGCTTGCTGCCTACCAACTTAATGATGTGACTAATATTTGGTACAATCAGTGGGAAGATAGTCGAGGTGAGGATGCTAAATTTGCTACTTGGGATGAATTCTAGAGTTCCTTCCTTGATCATTTTTTCCCTTAGGGGTTGAGAGAGGCGAAGGTTGAGGAGTTTGTGAATCTTAAACAAGATGGGATGATTGTTAAAGAGTGCAGCCTAAAGTTAATTCAATTATCTAGGTATGCCCCAGAGATGGTCCCAGACATGATGGCGAGGATGAGGAAATTCGTGTCTGGATTAGGTAAGCAAGTGAAGAAAGAGTGGCGGCATTGTTGATTCCAGGCATAGACATTTCTAGAATGATGGTTTATGCCTAGCAGACTAAGGAAGATATGAAGAATGATAGAGAAGGGCATCTGAGTAAGAAGGACAGATCAACAGGGCTTGAGCCCACCTAGACTGAGCAGAGTACAGGAGATAAGTCTTACTTTCAGAAGAGATACTCTAACATTCACCATCTCTAGCCAGTGCACCAATCCCGATCTAGAGATATGATCAGAAGTCCTAAAATCAGCCAAACTTTAGGGCACAAGGTTCACAGTCACAAGCAAGTGCAACCCTTGGTTCTAGAGGGAAGCCACCTTGTGGGAAGTGTGGAAGGATACATTTGGGAGAGTGTAGAGAGGGAGGGAATGGTTTCTACAGGTGTGGCCAGCCAGGCCATTTTCAGAGAGCTTGTCCGATGTGGAGCAGACTTCTACCACAGCACCACCAGTGAAGGAAAATCAGAGAGGTGTTGCATAAGGGGCAGCAACATGGACAAATCGTCTATATATGATAGGGAATTGACAGGATCAGGAAGTTTCACTAGAGGTTGTGACGAGTATGCTTCGAATCTTTACCTTTCCTTGTTATGCCTTACTTGACCTGGGTGCAACTTGCTCTTTTGTGACACTGTATGTGGCGAGTAGATTTGAGATTCTTCTTGAGTGTTTGCATGATCCATTTTCTATTTCCACTCCTTTAGGTGAATCTATTCGAGCTAAGAAGATCTATACAGATTTTGTGGTGTCCACCTATCATAGGGATACTCTAGTTGACTTAATTGAGTTAGAGATAGTTGATTTCGATGTGATCCTTGGTATGGAATGGCTACACACCCGTTATGCCTCTAGTGATTGTCAAACTCGGACTGTCAGATTCTATTTTCTGAATGAGTGTATTATTGTAGAAAGGACATTTTGTTGCACCAAAGGGTAAGTTTATTCCTTACTTCGAATCCCAAAAACTAATCTCTAAGGGATGTATCTACCACCTCATAGGAGTTAAGTCCAATGACGTTGAGCCCCCTACTCTTGAGTTTGTCTCGATTGTGAATGATTTCCTGATAGGTTCCCTGAGGATCTGCATGGAGTCCCTCCTGATAGGGAGATCGACTTCGAAATTGATGTTCTTCCTGACATCCAGCCTATTTCCATTCTGCTATATAGGATGGCCCCTGCGGAGTTAAACGAGTTGAAGGAGCAGTTGAGGGATTTATTAGAAAAAGGGTTCATAATGCCGAGTGTCTCTCCATGGGGTGCTCTGGTCTTGTTCATGCGAAAGAAGGATGGTTCTATGAGGATGTGTATTAACTATCGTCAGTTGAATAAGGTGACCATCAAGAATAAATATCCCCTTCCAAGGAATGATGATTTGTTCGGCAACTGCAGGGTGCCACTATTTTCTCTAAGATAGAGCTCAGATCAGGCTATTATTAGTTGAAAGTGATAGAATATGACATCCCAAAGACGACTTTCCAAACTCGATATGGTCACTTTGAGTTCTTGGTAATGTCTTTTGTGTTGACAAATGCACCAGCAGCTTTTATGGACCTGATGAACAGAGCATTCAGACAGTATCTTGACATGTTAATGATCGTGTTCATTGATGATATGTTGGTATATTCCAAAGATGAGGAGGAGTATGCCAATCACCTCAGGATCACTTTGTAGACACTCCGAGACAATGAGTTATATGCAAAGCCTAAGTGTGAATTTTGGCTCAAATATGTGGCTTTTTTAGGTCATGTTATTTTTGGAGATGGAATTAATGTAGACACTCAAAAGATTGAGAAGTTTAAGAATTGGCCAAGTCCAACCTCACCGATAGAGATATGGAGTTTTCTAGGATTAGCTGTCTATTACCAGGTATTTGTTGAAGGGTTCTCTTCCCTATCCGTACCATTAACTAAACTGACCCAGGAGAAGGTCAAGTTTCAATGGTTCGACAAGTGTGAGGAAAGCTTCTAAGAGTTGAAGACAAGGTTAACCACTACACCAATGTTGACCTTTCCTGATGGAACAGATGGATTTTTTATCTACTGCAATTCTTCGAGAGTAGGATTGGGATGTGTGTTGACTCAAAAGGGGAAGGCTATTGCCTATGCTTCTTGATACCTTAAGGTGTATGAGAAGAACTTCCCTCATGATTTGGAGTTGACAGCAGTGGTGTTTGCTCTCAAATTATGACGCTACTACCTGGAGCACATGTTGATGTATTTACAGACCACAAGAGCCTGCAATATGTCTTCACCTAGAAGGAGCTTAACTTGAGGTAGAGGAGATGGCTTGAATTTCTCAAAGACTATGACATGAGCATCCTCTACCATCCAGGTAAAGCTAATGTGGTTGTTGATGCTCTTAGCAGGTTGTCCATGGAAAGCACCACCCATGTGGAGGAGGAGAAAAGAGAGTTAGCCAAAGAGGTTTATAGACTGGCATGATTAGGAGTCCAATTAAATGAATTGGCCAAAGGAGGAGTTCTTATGCATAACGGGTCTGCATCATCTTTAGTAGTGTAAGTGAAGGAGAAGCAAGATCGATATCCTATCTTATTACAATTAAAGGAAGATGTGCCCAAAAAGAAAGTGATGGTTTTTTCCAAAGGGAAAGATGGAGCATTGAGATATTAGGGCAGATTGTGTGTCCCTGATGTTGATGGAGTCCAGGAGAGGATCATGGCAGAGGCACATAGTTCTAGATATTCCATCTATCCAGGGTCTACCAAGATATACCATGACTTGAGGGAAGTCTACTGGTAGAGTGGAATGAAAAGAGATATTGCCAAGTTTTTTCCAAGCGCCAAAATTGCCAACAAGTCAAAGTTGAGCACCAAAGGCCTTGTGTAGTGGCTTAGAACTTCGAGATTCTAGAATGGAAATGGGAGATGATTGACATAGACTTGGTCACAGGTTTATCGAGGTCTCGCAGACAGCATGATTCAATTTGGGAGATAGTTAACTGGATGACTAAGTCTGCTAACTTTTTGGCAGTCAAGATGACTGACTCTGTAGAGGATTATGCTCGACTATACATAAGGGAGATTGTTAGAATTCATAGAGTCCCCTTGTCTATCATCGCAGATAGAGGAGCCTAATTTACTGCCTAGTTTTGGAGATCTTTTCGGAAGGGTTTAGGTATGAAGGTGCTCTTTAGTGTTGCTTTTCACCCTTAGAAAGTTGGTCAGGCAGAATGCACTATTTAGACCTTAGAGGATATGTTAGAGCTTGTACCATTGACTTTAAGGGTAATTAGGATGACCACTTGCCTTTGATAGAGTTTACTTACAATAACAGCTTCCATTCGAGCATCCAGATGGCCCCATATAAGGCACTTCATAGGAGGACGTGTAGGTCACGGATTGGATGGTTCGAGGTAGGTGAAGCAAAGTTAATCAGGCCAGACTTGGTTCACCAAGCTATGGAGAAGGTGAAGATCATATGAGAAAGGTTGAGGACTACACAGAGTCGGCAGAAAACCTACATAGATGTCAGAAGAAGAGATTTAGAGTTTGAGGTCAATGATTGGGTGTACTTGAAAGTGTCAACCATGAACGGTGTGATAAGATTTGGAAAGAGAGGGTAGTTAAGTCTGAGGTACATTGGCCCGTATCAGATCATAACAAGAGTGGGCAATGTGGCATATGTATTAGAGCTACCACCAGAATTAGAGGTCATCTACCTGGTCTTCCACATTTCCAGGCTCAAAAAGTGTTTGGGAGATCCACAGTTAGTTGTGTATGTCGATATTATCGGAGTGAGAGACAGTCTGAATAAGGAAATTCCTATCCAAATTCTTGATCGTCAGGTTCAAAAGTTGAGAACCAAAGAGGTTGTGTATGTCAAAGTATTGTGGAGGAACTAATTTGTAGAAGAAGCTACTTGGGAAGCGAAAGAGGATATGAAGGCCAAATATCCTTATTTATTCCTTTTTGCTAACGATGAGAGAGTGGATGGTGAGTATTTCACTCTAAATTCTTGAATTTCCATTTCCTGGAGTCTTCCTTTCACTCCCTATATGATAGATGATAGAATTCTAGAGTTTGAGCTAGGATTGATGTGATTTGTTGAATACTTGACTGCTTTACTTGTTGAGTTCTTTGATTGATTGATTGCATGAATGAGATGAGAACTAGATGATTGTTAGAGTCTTTAGGGAAATTCGTGCTTTGACCTAAATCCCGATCTTTCTCTTTATTTGAAGACGAATGATCCCAAGGGGGAGATAATGTAACATCCCCAAATTCTTTTCATCTGATCTGGAGTGATTGTGCATGATGATGTTGAAAGAGAGAGAAAGGGGCGAGCAGGGAGCTTTCGAAGAAAGTAGAATAATTAGGGATTAGAAAATAGTTGTGAAAGTTAAATAAATAATGAAGGAGAGAACCGTGGGCCGCTCGATTAAATTGAATGAATGGCGAAAATTTAAAAGAAAAAAAAGGGTTGGGTTCTTTTTTTTTTTTTTGGGGGGGGGGGGGTCCCAAACTAAATCAATTTAGAGGTTGAAGTTGAATTTCAATTTTAGCCAATATTGACATAATTTTGATTGGTATTTGAAAAAGATTGATAATTGTATTAGGATTATTATTATTCAAAGAAAAAAATTCTACAACGATAATATAATATGATACTGATAAAACCATAAAAGTAATACATAATAATAAATGTCATATTAAATTACTTTAATCAAATTAGTTACATTTATGATCATAAATACATATGTAGTTTTGTGAGAACTAAAAATGCAATTAAAACTTTCAAAAATAGATATATGAATAATGTAATATAAAGAATATGATGTTTAAATACAATCTGAGTAATAAAATGTTATGCAAATTTTGAGTAAATTAAGTACAACAAAGTAGGTGATTTGAATCAATTTATTTTTGTTGCAATATATCCAATGTTGTTGCCATGCCAAGAATACTTTTACAACAAGAAAACAATTGGTGTAAGAATATTATAACAATAAAAGATGTTGGTAAAAGCTTATACAACCAAAAAAGTTATTGTCATAAATCATGATTATTGAGCAACAAAAATTATTATTGCAAGAAAGTGGCATTCATAAGGTGAGTTAGAAAATTAGAGCTCTAATAAAAATAACTTGATTCATTGAAAGGTCTCTTTTCAAATACATTGAATTTTTAACTTGTTTACATAAGTTTTGCTTTGTTAACTAATTTAGATGAGATTTGCTTGGTATACAATACTTAAAAAGTTAAAATGCATGTATATTTAAAATTCACTCAAATTTTTTGAATAACAAAAATTGTATGTAAAACATGATCCCAATCAAGGGTTATCTACATGCTCTTGAAATGTTCGGAAGGCCATAGCAAGGGTCATACTTTGAGTCCCTCCTGTTTCAAAACCTCAACCCACAATTCAATAGTCACCATGGACCTGCAACAAGACATCACAAAAATGAGAATCAGAAGAAATGGAAAAGTTATGTCCAGATGTGGCTCGTACCAGCAAAGAATCACAATTGCCAACAAGATTTTCTTCATCGGATATTGCAGACCCAAAAGCACAAGCATCTGAATGTTTGGTTTACCAAAGCCTCCGGATGCATCTAGTGTACTTTGGAAGACAAATGAGGAAGTTGATGGATCTATGTGGATATAAGGGCTTTTGTAAGGAAGGGTTGGGCTATTTCTAACGAGTTGGACTTTTGTACCTGACTCCTTACTTGTTCTCCCCTCTTTAATTAATAAAAGGCCCAATGGGCGAAATTTATCCGAAAAAATTTAAAATTTTCATTAGATATAGGTATTTTGGAGTCATTTGATAGGTGGTTGAAGCCAAGTTATTCATGTATTAAATTCTCCAAGAGTAATACCATGTTTTGTAGGCGCCTTGCTAACTTGTAGATTGATACGTTAAATGCTCAACAAGTTAGTTCACTTAGACAGGCTCCTTGCTTTTTCACATTTAAAGTTAAAGCATCAAGTATATTAATATGAGATAGTGATAACTGTCGATTCGACTGAGTATAAAAAACTGAACCATAGGCCATAATAGACTCAATTGAGCACATCAAAGATTGATGAAAATTTAAATTTCTAGCAGCCCTAAGAGCTACCAAAAAGGTTTTAGGTAACCCTTTAAGATTCAACGGTTTAAAAGCAATCTGAACCACACTAATATGCATGAAATTAAATGACACAATACATAAATTAGCCCCTTAACTTGAAGTCAAATCATAAGTTGCAATTCCAACTTTCAAAATGCATAAACAGACACTCCAACTTACCCTTTTTTTAATCAATTAGGCACAGCAGTCCAGCAGCCTAAGTGCGTGAGATACATCCGCTATGACGTGAATTTTATGTCCAATCCCGCGATGCCACATCATTAACATTATTCTACCTATTTATATTTAAAAAAGAAAAAAGAATATGCCACATCATTAACACAGTTCCACCTATTTATAGTTAAAAAAGTAAAAGAAACATTTGTAATTGGCCAAAATAAATTTATTTTATGAAAAATTCAAATTTTATAAATTTAAATTTTTAACTGCACTTGGGACCCTCATCCCCCCAGCCGTCACCCCCATACAAAAAAAAAACTAAAAACTTATTTTACGAAATATTTAAATTTTATAAATTTTAATTTTTTTACTCTGCCTCAGACCCTCATCCCCACCAACCCTCAACCACCATCCACCCCCACCGCATACAAAAAAATTAAAAATTTACAACAACAATAACATACCCAGTGGAATCCCACAATTGGGGTCTGGGGAGGGTAGAATGTACGTAAACCTTACCACTACCTCATAGAATTAAAGAGGTTGTTTTCTGGAAACCCTTATCTCAAAAAAATCATAAGAAGAATAAAGTAGATATGCCAACAAGGAAAGGAAAGGGAATAGAGAGGGCGACTAATAATGAAAAGTACATAACAATATGTAAATACGATAAAATTAACTCACATACGACAAATCCTAACAAACATGATATAAATACGACTATTCCTGCAACCCTACTATACCCGAAGGTCAGACATCCACCTAATCCTACCAATCAATCAGCCTGCTACTCTAATTCGCAAACTCCACTCCTTTCTATCTAAGGCCATGTCCTCGGTGAGGTCAAGTTTCGCCATATCTTGTGTAATCACTAACTTCCGAGGTAAGCCTCCATTTAGTTCATGCTACCCCAATACTATGTGTGACATTCTTGTCAATATCGCCACTACTCAGGATGATGGACCCCAAATACTTAAAGTTGTCCCTCTTAGGGATAGGTTAAGTGGCAAGCCTCACATCAATATCCGTCTCATCCCTCGCGACACTGAATTTTCCCTCCAAGTATTCTGTTTTGGTCCTACTTAGTTTGAATCCTTTGGCCTCCAAGGCGTGTCTCTAGGCATCCAGTCTATCATTAACTTTAGCCCGAATATTATTATTCAGTACTATGTCATCTGCAAATAGCACACACCATGGAACCTCCTCTTGGATAGATCGCGTCAGCTCATCCATCACCAAGGCAAATAGGAAAGGGCTCAACACAAATCCTTGATAAAGTCTCATCTCAATAGAAAAAAAAACTCTAAGTCTTCTCCCACCATTCTTACCCGAGTTTTGGCTCCATCACATGTCCTTAAGAGCCCTAATATATGCCATTGGGACACCTTTCACCTCTAGACACCTCCATAGGACATCCCTTGGAACCTTATGAAGGTCTTTCTTCCTTTCCTATACTACTCTATTAATCTCCAAACCAGATGAATTGCTTCAGTAGTCGATCACCCCAGCATGAATCCAAATTGATTCTCCGAAATAGACATTAATCTTCTCACCCTCATCTCTACCACTCTCTCCCAGACCTTCATAGTGTGACTTAACAACTTGATACCCCTATAATTATTATAGTTTGAATATCCCCTTTGTTCTTGTACAGTGGAACCATTATATTCCTCCTCCATTCATCAAGCATTTTGATTGTCTTCATGATAGCATTAAATAGTCTAGTCAACCACTCAATGTCATCCTTGACCATGTTTTTCCAAACATCTATCGGAATCTCGTCGAGTCCGATCGCCCTCCCTCTTTTCATCCTACTAATAGCCCTTCTAACCTCCTCAACTCTGAACCGCCTGCAGTAACCAAAATCATGATGACTTTCGGAGTGTACCAACTTACCTAACTCAATATCTCTATCTCCTTTTTCATTTAAGAGTTTATGAAAGTAAGCTTTCCACCTTAGTCTAATGGAAGTGTCATCCACCAACACCTCACCCTCCTTATCCTTGATGCACTTCATTTGGTCCAAGTCGCGAGCTTTCCTTTCTCTCTCTTTAGTGAGCCTATAAAATCTCTTGTCCCCGCCTTTATCACCTAACTCCTCATATAGGCGCTCAAACATTGTTGTCTTAGCACTCGTCACCGCCATCTTTGCTTCTGACTTAGTCGTCTTATATATCTCCTTAAACAGTCGCTTTTAATCTTCATCCCTACACTCCAACCAATTTGTGGACGCAACCTTCTTATCTTTCACTTTGCCTTGAACTTCGTCACTCCACCACCAATCGCCCTGACGTCAACCAAATGTCCCTCTCGAAACCCTTAATACCTCGGTAGCCACCTTTCTAATGCAATCGGCAGTAGTGTCCCATATACTGTTCACACTTCCTCTACTACTCCAAGCCTCTAGGTTTCTCAACTTTTCTTCCATCTCTCGAGAGAGGGTAGGAATATGGCATCCTCATCTAATCCTCGATTGGGAATAAATAACCTTCTTCTTCTTTTCTCTCTTGATCTCCAAATCCATCACTAGAAGCCTATGTTGAGTGAAAATATTTTCACTCGGAATAACCTTGTAATTCTTACATAGACTTCTATCACCCTTTCGGAGAAATAGATAATCTATTTGAGTCTTAGCTACCGTACTACGAAAGGTGATCAAGTGGTTTTCCCTCTTCGGGAAACATGAGTTAGAAACAACTAACTCAAACGCCTTGGCAAAATCCAAGAGTGATGTACCACCTCAATTCCTCTCCCCAAACCCAATGCCTCCATGAACGCCTTCAAACCCACTAGCGGTTGCCCGATATGCCCATTAAAGTCACCCCCAATGAAGATTGTTTCTATCACCGGTATGCCTCACACAACCTCGTCCAGATCTTCCCAATATCCTTTTGACTTCCTCATCTTGGCCTACTTGGGTTGCATAAGCACTAACTACGTTCACCACATGTCTACCAACCACGAGTTTGATAAACATCATCCTATTATTGACCCTCCTAACATCAACCACATACTCCCTAAGGTCCTCGTCTACTAGGATGCCTACACCATTTCTATTCCTGGAACCACCTGAGTACTATAACTTATATCCATCTACGTCCCGAGCCTTGGTACCTACCCACCTGGTCTCCTGAATACACACAATATTAATATGTCTCCTCTTAAGACACTTCACTAGCTCTATGGATTTCCCTGTCAGTGATCCCATATTACACGACCCAACCCTTAACTTGACTAAATATGTGCCCCTCTTACCACCCTTACCCCTAACCCCCGACCCCAACTGATGACATGACCCTAGTCCACCATGAGATCTTAACTCCACTAAACTAAGAACTACTAACTCTCTAACCTACAAAGATAAAAAAAAATACACAATCTAGCGAATTTACAAGTAAAATAGTAAAACAACAATATACAAAAATATATAGCAATATACAACAATGATATACAATAGTTTCCAGTAATATACTGCAATTTACAACAATATACAACGATATATAGAAATGTATTTCAACAATGTACAACAATATATAACAATATACAGTATAATATACAACAATATACATCAATATACAGTAGCAGTAAACTATACAAAACAGTGGTAACAATTACTACCAGCAAGTATATAAGACAAACTACTAATCACACAAAAAAATACAAATCACAAGCAAATAAAGTAGCCCACTAATATTGAACAGTAAAATATACCAAGCAAGTATATATGACAAATATATAAAATAAGTAGACAAAGAATATATTTAGAAAATAGCGGACAATAAAGCAACTTAAAGAGACTCCTAACAAATAAATTCTAAAGCCCCTACAGTTTACCTACTACAGGAATCAATAATACAATAGTAATCAAGAGTACAATAGTAAGAGCAAAAAACTAAGCACCAAACAGTCTAGAACAGTCGGCAAAAATTGCAGGACAGCACGGAACAAGAAATAAAATAATTCTGACTGACAATCAAATATCCAAACTGACCAAGAAAGAAAACTCACAAAATCGAATTAGTGCAGTCGAGAAGTGTAAAAGGAACGATAGAACCTGGGTTGAATCTATTTCTAGCCGAAAAGTGGTCGCCGAATTTTCTTGAATCTGTTTCTAGCCGGAAATTTCACGTCGAAATCTGATGGACAGGTGTTGATCGGAAATGTCATCGGAACCTTTACAATATGCAAGCATCGATGATCTCTTGAGAGAGAGAGAGACAACAACACCGGATCTGGTTTCCTGCGAGAGAGATGAATTCGCCGTAAAACCATGAAGGGAAAGAGGTTTCAGGAAAGACGAGTTCTTGAAATTTTCTGGCCAGAAATTTGATGAAATCGATCGGAAAAATTGACCAAGAAAGTAAAGAGAGAGAAATGTCAGTATAGAGAGAGAGAGAAATGAAACCATCAAAAAATTTTAAATTTTAATTTTTGACTCCAATTCAGGCCCCCCAACCCCCCGCCAGAGCTCCTCATCCCCATCCCCACCCCCACCCCCACCCCATACAAAAAAAAATTTAAAATGTATATTTACAAAAAAATCAAATATTAAAAATTTTAATTTTACAAAAAAAATCTAAAATTTTAAATATTATAATTTTTTTTACTCCACCTTGGGTCTTATCTCCCTCCCCCCCAACCCATCCCCCATTCCCTCCTCCCATTCCCTAATAAAAAAAGTTAAAAATTTACTTTTTACAAAACAAGTTAATTTTTTACTCCACCTCAGG
>JAOTQR010077782.1:0-11866 GCA_025774065.1 Solanum ossicruentum | reverse complement strand
ATGTCATAATCCTTTTTTATCTTCCAGCGACCACTCAAACTAAATTTTGATGTTTTGGCGTTATCCAGAGTCAAAAAATACAATCCATATATAAAATCTAATTGAAAAGGCATTCCAGACTCAACGATATAGTCAAAATTTCTATCGGAGGATGTTTATTCCAATGTGGGTCCCATTTCCTAATATCAAAATCTACCAAAGGGACAAAAACAAACCCAAAATCCTCGAGAACTAAATGAAAGGTCCTTTTAGACCCAACTTGATGTTCCAGATCTAACAGTGTGATCAAAATATCCATTTGGAGCATGTTTCCCAAGGACATTGACTAAAGTCATCTATTGACCCATTCCGGAGGCTGAATTTGCAAAACTCGATATAATTGTACCAAACATGCTCCTAACTTAATTTGTCCATTTCGAAGCTGATGGAATCGTCAGAATTTCGCTCCTAGAGTGTTTTAATAAGACATTACTGGAAATTTATTTTATGGTTACAATTGCTCATTTAACTCAAAAATTTGTATTATTGTCAAATGATTCACCCGATGACTGAACAATCAGTGTCAATAAGTCGGAAATAACCCGTGGTCGTTATGTAAAAGCTCAAACTAATAAAATATTCATTGAACCACCGAAATTACTTAGAGGGTCATTACAACATCCCCCACTAATAGAAAACTGTGTAAAGTTATGACTATTGTTCTATGTTTTGAGCTATAAATCTTGGATCTAATATAAGATTTGATGAGCGGTTTTAATGTATATTTCTTGAGAGTGCTGCAAGGTGTTGATTGGTGGTTTTACAATGAAATTTTTTTGCATGATTTCATCTCTATATTTCATGGTTTTATTGTCATGACCAAGCCTAGGGCCTAGACGTTACACGCTGTAAGGGGAACCTGAAGGGACCCTAAGCAAGCCTCTTAGAGCATCATTACACATCCTTCGTTGTGGAAGCAATAAATCAAGCATCAAGAGATAAAAGAATGGGGTAAACCAGTGATAAGGGAAAACACTTCCATATCATCATAGACAAGAGACAAGTGTCAAGTGCGAAAGTTAGATACAGAACATGTCCAACAAACACCTCTCATACATAGATAAGAATGTGGTATAAAACAACGTAATCGGGATCACCCTCATAGTCAAAATAGATAATAAAGAAGAATGTCTCAATACATAATAGGAGAAACATAGACTAAGGTTACTGAAGTGGAGGGCTCACCAACTAGCTTGAATAGCACCAAACTAGCCACGTGGAAGAGGATGATGATCAACTTAGGCACCGGTTCCTACATGGTGACATCATGTAGGCATAGAGCATGAGTTGGTTTGTTTGAATGTACTAAGTAGGTAGGATGCAATGCAATAATAGATAGGCATCATAATCAAAATGAATAATAATAAGCAATAGGCATAATATAACAATAGGGTATGTATAAGCAATGCTTAAGTAAATCATGCTTACTTAGGATATCATATGTGTAGAAGCAACCAAGCTAGATTTCCAAATGTACAACCATTTGGTAGGTTAGTGATGATGCCCGCCCCATTACTTAGGTGGACGAGTACTAACCCTTATCTATGTTGGTGATAATGCCTCCCCATCACCATGGTGGAGAAGTACAAACCCTTCCCTAGGTTGATGTGTACAAACCTCTGTCTAGGTTAGTGATGATGTCACCCCATCATAAGGTGGAAAAGTACAAACCGTTCCCTAGGTTGACGAGTACAAACCCCTACCTAAGTTATCCGGGTTCTTAGTCTCCCTTGGATTGAGCATGATCTTATGCAAAATTTTATATAGAATTTATCATTTACATAAGCTCGTTTCATCATCATATAGTCATTCATATCATATCTCATGCTTTTGGACCTTCAACTCCCCAAGAAATCACATCCGGACATTTTATCAAACACTTGGAGGGTGTGTAATGCTAGTATAAAATCATGAAATATAGAGATGAAATCATGCAAGAAAATCCATTGTAAGACCGTCAATCAACACTTTTCAACACCCTCAACCAATATACATCAAAACGCCTTCTCAAATCTTACAAGAAATAAAAAATTTATAGCTCAAAACATGGCAAAATAGTCACAACTTTATATAGCTTTAACATAGTGTACAGTGAATTTTATAATAATCAAGACCCATTTGTAAATCAACTTTAAATCATGCAATTTGACTAAAAGGAGGCTTGGGTATCATGGATGAAAGTAACCCATGAAAGAAACACACATACCTTAGCTTAGAGATGAACTTGATGAAGATTGGAGATGGAGACTTCAAGCTTGAAGAAGAACCTTAAAGGAGAATCTTAGCTTAGGATGAGGGTTTGGGACTTGAGTTTGGGGAGTGAAAATATGAATAAGTGTTTGAGTGAATATTGGGAAATTTTTAGGATGATATGAGGATGAAATTTGGCAAGTATGGATAAAAACACGTTTGGGAACTAAGTGTTTGAGTGAGTATTGGAAAATTTTTAGGATGATATGAGGATGAAATTTGGCTAAGTATGGGTAAAAACACATTTGGGAACACTTAAGCCCAAGACTTAGAAGTCTTGGACCAAACTAAAAAATATAGTCCCCAAAATGTATAGGGGCGCGTCACGGAGGCAACATGAAAACCCCACTGGAAATCACACTTTGGAATTTCATATTGCTAACCTTTGGCTCTTAAATCGGGGTTGGACCCTTTTTCACCATTTTGTTGCTGAACAAGAATCTGAAGTCGGATTTTCGAAATAGCAAATGAATTTTGAGATATATGGAATTTAAAATTCTGAGCATTTCGAGGCACATTTTTCGAGCAGTTTATGGGGTCGTTTCAATATTTCCCCCTTGGGAACATTCATCCCCAAATGTAAAAGAGACGTATAAGACAAGAATGATCATAACAAACAAGCCCCAAATAAAATGCAACATTACATTTAAAACACCATTTTCAAAATCTCAACATAAGTGTAAAATCATCATGACTTGCCAACTTAAACATGAATGCATATGAATAACATAGTGGTTGAAACATAAAACTTGAAATCATATAGGGGACTTAGAACTAGTACCTTAGGCTTGAGTGGAGTGGAAAAGATAAGGATACTGCTTTTGCATGTCTGCTTCGGCCTCCCAAGTAGCACTTTCGATTTGTTGGTTACTCCAAAGGACCTTAATGGATGCCACCTCCTTGTTCCTCAATATTTTCACTTGCCTATCTAGGATCTGAACCAGAACCCCCTCATTGTCACGAATCAAACCTAAGGTCTAGGTGTGGCACGACGAATGAGAACCCGAAGGCCCACAAATAAGCCTCTTAAATCATAATTGCACATTATAGGTTTAAATAGTAAATGGCAAATAGATGACAAAATATGGGGAATGGGACTAAGGAACAACGTATAACCATAAGAGGAAGCATAAGTTAAATAGTTTAAAATATTCCAAGTGTAGCAATAATCCAGACACACCTCTAAACAATGACAACAAACAGAGCCAAGAATACAAGTCTAGGTTCCTCAATATTAAGTTAAAATGAAAGTACATCAAATATTTAAATAACTAAGGCAAAGCTTGAAGATAAGGGTTTTGTTCCTGATGAATGTGAACTCACCAAAGCTCAAAGTCTTCACAAGCAATCTAGCCTTGCACAGGAGGACGAGGTAGATCGCCTGTCCCTACATGATTATAGCATGTAGGCAAAAAATGCATTTAGTACTTTGGAATGTACTAAGTATATGGGTATGCAGTGCAACAAGTAAATATAATGACAAAGAATACTTACTCAATATGACAAACTCCAAGCTTAAACATTATATTCAGTTCCAAAGTAAAGCATAAAGTAATGCCATAAAAATGCATAGAGAAGCACATAGCAAGTAAGTGTGGGAATAAAACCATAATTGACAAAACCATATGAGCTATAATATGGAATACCGATGTCATACTCCACACCGGCCAAAGAGTGAGTCAACTTGTCAGGGTATAACTCCAGAAACAAAAATAATAAATGGATCTAGTAGTCAGAAAGCCTTAAATGGCATAATCAAAATATCTTATGGTGGGATGTAGTTATGAGATTAGAAGCTTTATATAAGACCCCTTAGGTCGAGTCCCACTCCTAACTCATTCGGTGCTAAGTGAAAATCCCACAGAAATGTACAATGCATATTAGGAATAATAAAAACTTAATTAAGTTCAAAAAGTCATAACTTGTAAAATAAATCATATTCAACTTGTACTTTAGAATAACTCCTTAACAAAGATTCAAAATGAAACTGAATGGGTCTTAAGTCACCCAATATTATTTCATACTTCTATTTACTTATTCTTGTCCGAAATCACAAGTTTATATTATGTCATGAAAGCCAAATATCCAAAATTTATAACTCAACTTAAATCACGGTGGGGATTGATTCAATAACCTTAAGATCAAAAGTTTTATATTCAAACAAAGTTACAATAATCATAGAAACATTTTAGGATAAAATCATAATAACTCATTTGTGGATCTAAGATAGGTTAGCTTAAATAATGCAAATCTGAAATGCTTGAACTAAATTATGTAAAGCCTTTATAAATATTCATAATAATCATAAAATATATGAATTACCAAAAATTAAGCAAATATTAATTAGTATACAATTATACATAAATCAAAGATTGAAAATTTGTAATTCTAAATTTAGTTTTTCGAAAAGGACTTCTTGGTTGAAAGGAAACCAAGAATCAAATCTACATACCTTGCTTGATTAGCCTTGAGAAGGTGAAGAGACTTAGTGGAGATCTTGAAGAATACTTAGTCTAAGTGTTGAGAGAGTTTTAGGAGAGCAATGTTGATTAGGGGATTTTGTTTCTTTGAAGAGTGATGTAGAGATTAAGTAGAGGGGGGCTATTTATACTGATTTGACGGGGAGGGGGTTATAACGTTCATCTAATCACTAAAAGGTGGTCAAAATATATGGGAGAAATGGCATAAAATCAGATGGTGCAAAGGAGCTCTTTTACTCACTTTTAACAAGAAGAAAGATGCAAAACACAAGGGAGTGTGCATGAGACCTAGGTATGGCAGTATTATCCTTTCCCATGGTACTATGGCATGGTATGGTATGGCCTCAAGTCATGCTAAGGGCATGCCAAAGGCTTCTCATGCAAGCCATGCAACAATGGCAAAAGAATTATTCCCAAACAAGTTGATTACACAACCTTCACATATACCTTCATTTCGAATAATTCCAAACACAAACCAAACTTCATTTTTTTTGGTTTTAACTTCACATAACATTGCCCCCCAAAATATTATACTAAGGATAAACTAATCGCTCTTCCAAGACCACCTCAACAATCACATAACTAAACCAAGATAATCGCTAAGATAACCTTCATTTCAAATTTTACTTAACTTAATAGGAATTCGCTTGCACATTATCCTTTCACGCGAGTATAGGCTTAAAAACACTTGGTATATTACAATATCTCCACCTTGGGTTTATTCGTCCTGGAATAAGATAAGAGTAGTTTGAATGAATAAGAATTGAAATAGTGACTAAGAGCTTAACATGTCAAATTGCATAATAGAGCTTATTTTCATGCAAAACTTATACAAGTATCATAAAGTAACATCAAAATAACTATGCATGCTTAATAATTATAACAGTGACAAAATGGTACAGAATGAGGAATTCGGACTCGAGGAATAGAATTAGCTATACCTTAGGCTTGATTAGTTCGGAAAAGATAGGGGTATTTCTTTATCATGTCTGCTTCAACTTCCCATATAGTACTCTCAACATGCTAGTTCCTCCAAAGCACCTTGACGGATGCCACATCCATATTTCTCAACCTCTTGACTTGTCGATCCAAAATTTGTACCGGTACTTTTTTATAAGTCAAATTTTCTCCAACCTTCACAAGATCCAATGGAACTATAGAACTTGCATCACCAACACACTTCCTTAACATAGATCCATGAAAGAAAGGTTGAACCAACTCCATCTCATTAGGCAACTCAAGCTGATAAGCTACCTTTCCAACCCTTCTTAAAATTTTGTAAGGACCCACAAATCTTGGGCTCAACTTGCCCTTTTTGCCAATATGAACAACACCCTTCATAGGAGAAACTTTGAGATACACCCAATCTCCCCATCAAATTCAAGATCTCTCCTCATATCCGAATATGACTTTTGTCGGCTTTAAGCCATTTTCAATCTTTCTCCTATCATCCTCACTTTTTCCATAGCCTTCAAGAATAAATCTGGGCCTAATAATGTCATTTCACCTACCTCAAACAAGCCAACCGATGTTCTACATCGCCTACCATAAACATCTTCAAACGGAGCCATCTCGATGCTAGAATGATAACAGTTGTTATATGCAAACTCAATAAGAGGTAAGTTATCATCCCAATTACCTTTGAATTCCAATACACATGCTCTCAACATATCCTCCAATGTTTGAATGGTCCTTTTAGCTTGACCATCTGTTTGAGGATGAAATGCGGTACTCAGCTTAATTTTGGTACCCAAACCTCGTAGGAATGCCTTCCAAAAATGAGAAGTGAATTGAGGGCCACGATATGATATTATTGACAAAGGAACATTATGTAACTAGACTAACTCACGAATATATAACCTTGCATTATCTTCAGCACTATACGAAGTCTTAACCGGCAAGAATGAGCTGATTTGGTCATACGATCCACAATCACCCAAATTGAATCACATTGTTTCCGAGTCCAAGGAAATCTAACAATGAATTCCATATTGGTTTTCTCCCCCTTCCAAGTTGGAATTTCAATGTCTTGAGCTAGCCCACTGGACCTTTGATGCTCAACTTTCACTTGCTGACAATTTGGACACTCGGCTACAAACTAGGCTATGTCCTTTTTCATATTACCCAACCAATAGATTTCCATCAAAACCTCGATACATTTTTGGTGCAACCCAGATGAATGGAATAAGATGAATTATGAGCCTCTTGTAAGATCAAGGTTCTCAATCCATCTACATCCGGCATAAACAACTGGCCTTGGTATCTAAGGACACCATCTCCCCCTTGTGAGAAAACCTCCACTTTCTTTTGTTCAACTAATTTATTCAATTCAATCAAAGTAGGATCAAGGTCTTACTTTGACTTCACATCAACAATCAAAGAAGATTGAGACCCATCATGAGCAAATATGCCACCATGATTAGTGCCTTCCAACCTAACACCCAATCTAGCTAACTGATGGACTTCCTTTGCCAACTTTTTCTTTTCACCCTCAACATGACATACTACCCATGGTTATTATATTCAAAGCATCGACCACAACATTGGCCTTACCCGGATGGTAGTGGACACTCATATCATACTCTTTGAGAAGTTCAAGCTATCTCTGTTTCCTTAGATTCAAGTCCCTTTGAGTGAACACATACTACAAGCTCTTGTGATCGGTAAATACATCTATGTGAACCCCATACAGATAGTGACGCCAAATTTTTAGAGCAAACACTACCGCTACCAAGTCATGGTCATGAGATGGATAATTGCGCTCATGCACTTTCAACTGTCTAGAAGCATAAGCTACGACCTTACCATTTTGCATCAACACGCAACCCAACCCAACCCAACCCTAGGTGAATCACAATATACCACAAAACCATCCAAACCATCTGGAAGAGTCAAGATGGGAGCCAAAGTCAGCTTATCTTTCATTGTCTGGAAACTCTTCTCACGTTCATCAGACAACATAAACTTGGACTTTTCTGGGTTAATTTGGTCAAAGGGGATGCTATTAAAGAAAACCTTCCTACAAACCGTCGGTAGTAACCTGCCAAACCCAAAAAACTCCTTATGTCAGATGGAGTTAAGGGTCTAGGCTAGTTTTGCACTGCCTCATTCTTCCTTGGGTCCACCATAATACCTTTATCAGTCACCACATGGCCAAGGAAAGAAGCTTCTTTCATCCAAAATTCACACTTGCTGAATTTGGCATACAATTTCTCATCTTTCAAAGTTTAAAGGACTGTTCTCAAATGTTCCTCATGTTTCTTCTCACTTTGGGAGTAGACTACTATGTCATCAATAAAGACCACGACAAAATACCAAGGTAGGGTTTGAAGACCAGATTCATAAGATCCATAAATATAGCCAGAGCATTTTTCAATCCAAATGACATTACTAAAAACTCATAGTGCCGATACCTTGTTCTAAAATCTGTCTTAGGAATATCACTTTCCCTAACCCACAACTGGTGATACCCAGAATGAAGGTCGATCTTAGAAAAATGTCTAGCTCCTTGTAGTTGGTCAATAAATCATCTATCCTCAAAAGTGGGTACTTATTCTTATTAGTGACCTTGTTGAGTTGACAATAGTCAATGCACATTCGGAGTGACCCATCTTTCTTCCTTACAAATAGAATGGGAGCACCCCGTGGAGATTTGCCAGGCCTAATAAGTCTCTTCTCCGATAAATCTTTCAACTGATCCTTAAGTTCTTTCAACTCTGCTGGTGCCATCTTATAGGGTGGAATAGAGATAGGTTTGACATTGGGAAAGAGGTCTATGCCAAAATCAATTTCCCTTTTGGGAGAAATATCAGGAAGATCTTCGGGAAACATATCGGGAAAGTCATTGACTATAGGAACTGACTCAAGAGAAGGACCCGTAGAAGACACATCTCGGACCCTAAACATATGATAGATACACCCCTTAGATATCATCTTACAAACTTTAAGATATGAAATAAACCTACCTTTTACCATAGAATCTTGCCCTTCCCACTCAAACAAGGGTTTATTAGGAATTTGGAATTTAACTTTACGGGTTCTACAATATATGGTGGCATAAGAGGCATGCAACCAGTCCATACCAAGGATGAAATCAAAATCTACCATAAACAATTCAATAAGATTGCACGGAAGAGTCTGATGCATAGTAGACACAGGAACATTTTGATAGACTCTTTTAGCAACTATTGACTCACCTGTGGGAGTAGACACAAGAAAAGGGTCATGCAAAATTTCGGGACTTAAATTGAACCTATTGGCAAGAAAAGGGGTCACAAAGGATAAGTTGACAGAAGGATCCAACAACACATAAACATCAAAATCAAACACTTTCAACATACCCGTGAAAACATTTGGCTGATCTTCCACCTCTTGCCTCCCATGTAGTGCATAGAACATATTGTGCGAGGACCACCAACTTGTGGCACAACTTGTGGCTTTTGGTCTGCTTGCACATCTTCACCATGTAGGTGACTATCCTTACCCTTATTATGAGTCTTGGGGCAATTGGCAATTTTTTGACCTAGTTAGCCACATGTAAAACAACTTCCAGACTCCCAATAGCACACACCATCAAGGGTCTTACCACACTTTTTGCATGTTGGCCAAGCTTGAGCATGGCCATCACTTTGTTGACCCTTAGTATGTTGAAATCGATCATAAGTATGCCTTTGGTTGAGGGCATTCGAAGATCCTTGTTGTTGGAACCTTTGGGTTTGATGACCTCGGTTACCATCACCACCCTTGTGACCTTGATACTCACCATCATACCTCGACCTCTTACCATCATCTTTCCTCAACTTATGAATCTTCTTTTCCTCAAGGTGCTCAGCATAAATCATAAATTGAGACAAATCCATGTCTTGGATTACTAGGGAAGTTTGGCATTCTTCGTTGATGAGGTCGGAGACTCCCGGAACAAACATATTGATCCTAGCCCTAAGATCGGATAACCAACAGAGGAGCATATTTGGAGAGTATGCTTAATTTCAGAGAGTACTCGTGAAGACTCATCGACCCTTGCCTCAAGTTCATAAACTCTTTCATCTTGGCTTCCCTTAATTCAAGAGGGAAAAAGCGGTCCAAGAATACAACCTAGAATTCTTCCCAATCAATTGGACCACCAAGCACCCTTTCACCTTCCTACTAATCATACCAAATCTGGGCAAGGCTTTTAAGTTGGTAGGCCGCCAACTCTTCCTTTTCCTCCGATAACACGCCCATAATCGAGAGAACCTTTGTTACCTCATCAATGAACTCCATGGGATCATCATCAATTCTATTTCCATAAAATTGTGGTCGATTCATAATGGTGAAATCTCTAACCTTTGCTGCCTGGGTGGGAGCTTGAGGTGCTAGATCTTGAGGTGGAGCTTGCGTAGCCTGATTGGCAACCATTTGAGCCAATAATGAGATAACATTCCTGAACTCGGCATGGGACACATTACCCTCTTCTGGAGGTTGAGGAACCTCACGTACGAGAATATTTCTTCTTGGTGGCATTTTCTACAGTGCAACAAATAGGTCATTAGAAGGAAGGATATCTTAAGTTACTCTAAGGCATGATTTGATTTAAACAAAGAAGTGAGATAATCCTAAATATCTCATAGCCTCTTATTCACAGTTGTGGTGTGCTTCACCACCATGAATAAGACTCTACTAGATGTGCTGTGTGGACTTCCAAGGATCATTTTAAAACCTTGTGCTCTGACACCAAGCTTGTCACGACCCAAACATAGGGCTTAGGTATGACATAGTGAATGAGAACCTGAAGGCCCCCAAACAAGCCTCTTAAATCACAATTACACATTATAGGTTTAAATGGTAAAATGACAAAACAATGAAATATGGGGAATGGGACGAAGGGACAACTTGTAACCATAAGCGAAAGCATAAGTTAAAGAGTTTAAAACATACCAAGTGTAGCCATAGTCTAGACACCTCTAAACAATGACAAGAAACAGAGCCAAGAATACAAGTCTAAGCTCCTCAATACTAAGTCAAAATGAAAGTACATCAAATATTTGAATAACAAAGGCAAAGCTTGAAGATAAGGTTCTGTTCCCGATGAATGGGAACTCACCAAAGCTCAAAGTCTTCACGAGCAATCCAGCCACGCGCAAGAGGATGAAGTAGATTGCCTGTCCCTACATGATTATAGCCTATAGGCAAAAAATGCAGTTAGTTCTTTGGAATGTACTATGTATGCGGGTATGCAATGCAACAAGTAAATATAATGACAAAGAATACTTATACAATATGACAAACTCTAAGCTTAAGCAATATATTCAGTTCCAAAGTAAAGAGTAAATTAATTCCATGAAAATGCATAAAGAAGAAGCACATAAGCAAATAAGTGTGGGAGTAAGACCATAATCAACAAAACCATATGAGCTATAACATGGAATACCGATGTCATACTCCACACCAGCCAAAGATTGAGTCAACTTGCTAGGATATAACTCCAGAAATGGAGATAATAAATGGGTCCACTAGTCAGAAATCCTAAAAAGGCATAATCAAAATATCCTACGGAGGCACGCAGTGATGAGATTAGAAGCTTTATATAGGATCATTTAGGTCGAGTCTAGTCCTAACTCATTCGGTGCTAAATCAAAATCCCACGGAAACAGACAATGCATATTAGCAATAATAAAAAACTTAATTTAGTTCGAAAAGTCATAGCTTCTAAAATAAATCATATTCAACTTGTACTTTAGAATAACTCCTTAACAAAGATTCAAAATGAAACTGAATGGGTCTTAAGTCACCAAATATTATTTAATACTTGTATTTACTTATTCTTGTCAAAAATCATAAGTTCATATTATGCCATGAAAGCCAAATATCCAAAGTTCATAACTCAACTTAAATTACGTTGGGGACTCGTTCAATAACCTTAAGATCACAAGTTTTATATTCAAACAAAGTTACAATAATCATAGGAACATTTTTGGATAAAAACATAATAACTCATTTGTGGATCTAAGACTTGAAAATATAGGTTAGCTTAAATAATGAAAATCTGAAATGCTTGAATTAAATTATGTAAAGCCTTGATAAATATTCATAAATAATCATAAAATATATGAATAACC
>JAOTQR010077781.1:0-11867 GCA_025774065.1 Solanum ossicruentum | reverse complement strand
CAGATACAAGTGCTAGTAGATCTCCCTAGTAGGAGTACAGGATATCCAGCTGCTGTTACCAAGCTCTAGGTTGCTTCGGAGCTTTGTGCATCTAGAGCTTATATTTTTGTGTTGTAGTTAGTCGAGTCGGAGCCTATCCCGATCATTATTAGATACATTTCATTATCTAGAGGCTTTGTAGACTATGTAAATTTAAGTGTGGTCATGTCTCGTGCTCTAGACACCATAGCCCCAATGGCTTAGTCATATGCATTTCGTTTTGGCTTATTATTGGTATTTACTTTCTTAAGGGCATGTTGAATGTAGAAATCCCTTATAATATGTATAAAAAGCGCATAGATATAGGTTAGTTCTCTTGGGCCTTACTGGTAATGGGTGTCAGTCCGCCTTAACGGGATTTTGGGCATGACAATCGTACACCCCAAATCCTTATTATAGATTCTATAAGAGTATGTACAAAGAGGAGGCCATAGACCATACCTCCGATCCTATGTTGGTTCATAAGCAAGTTATCTTACTAAAGACAACTTACTCATCCCCAATACTATAAGAAGCAAACAAAGAAATGCCTATGAGAGGACTCCTCTCATTATAATATCTAAGAAAGCCTGAAATAAGGGAGACTCTCCCTTTACATTCAAGGAAAATAAAAGGAGATCTAAGCAAATGAGAAAACATCTAAACAAGAAGACCACTAAACCAAGGAACTCATCATTCATGGTGGTTTCTTCACCCTCTTAAGCTTTCTTCTTCTGGAGTTGATCATACCATCTTATCCATCAAATATGCACCTTTGATTCTTGATGGAAGTTGCTGATACACATAGTAGTGTTGCATAATATTCGAACTGTGACTCCATTTTGCAAACAAGTCAGTTGTACAATTCCCTTCTCTATACGTATGAAGACATGACAAGCTACTAAATTGTGTAATCACTTCCTTATGATCACTTACAAACTGAAAAAAGACCAAGGGGCCTCCTTATTAGAATTAATCCAAGAAAGAAGTAATTGAGAATCAACCTGTAAAATAACATTATGAAATCCATGATTAATGCACCATTGCAAACCATAAGTTGTTGCTTGCACTTCAGACTGATTATTAATACGAACACCTAATGGAATAGTGAAAGCAAAGATCTTACTTCCCTGGTAATCCCTTAGAATTCTACCCCCACCTTTGCTACCTGGATTGCTTAATGCACTCCCATCTGTATTGAGATTCATAAATACATCATTAGGAGGCTTCCACACCACTGAAGTGATCCTCAATTCATGAGAGCATTCATCCACTTGTTTGATCAAATCAGACCACTTATTAGGCCAAATCAAATAAGGAGTCATCACCAGGTGAATAATATCTCTAGTGATCAGAAATTTAACCCTTGCAAAACTAGATTCCACACCCCCATATTTAGCTGAACATCTATTTTTCCAAAGATTCCAGGAAACAAATATTGGAAGGGCCTGAATCGAGAGTTTTTGTAATTTATTTTTTGGCTTTCTGTCCCTCCAGTAATTCAATAGATTGTGTAGAGGAGTGTGATTGTGTGAGATGCCAACAGAACCAGAGAAATACTGCCATATATGATTGGCAAAATTCCAAGAAACAAATATCTTGTTATTCATACCAGTTCTAATGCAACAAGAACATTCTGTTGGATCTACCCCAAAAGATATAAGCTTGTCATTGGTAGGTAATTTGTTTCTTAATGCTCTCCATAGAAAAAAAGAAACCTTGAATGGAATACGTTTGTGCCATAAGAGTGCAAAATTATGATTCTTATCCCTTTTCTGTCTAATGCTTTCCCAAACAGATGAAATAGTAAACTGACCACTCTCAGTTAATTTCCAGAATGCTTCATCAGGGACCCCAGCTTGGTAATGAATTTTACTTTACAATATTTGAGGAACAAGTAAAGCAGGTACATGTTGTCTTAACAGACCCTCATTCCAATGCTCCTCTACTAGAAACTACTCCACCTTTGTATTGTTCAATCTCACACTATCATACACATGATAAGTAAGAGGACCAATACCTAACCAGTCATCCCACTAGAAGGAGCATGAAACAGATATTAATCTCTATGAAATATGATTCTCCACTACTTCTTTATTCCTATTCAAGTACTTCCATACCAAAGATTGCCCGCATCCCATTTCTTAGCTATAGGATTGGCCCTTTGACAATATTTTGTTCACAAAAATTGACTCCATAAGGAATTACAAGATCTGAATCTCCACCATTGCTTAAACTGAAATGCTGTGCAGATATCATTAAGGTTTCTGACTCCTATTCCACCTTCATCTTGTAGGAACCTAAGTGTTTCCAAAGAAATCCACTGGGTACTTCCTTTTCTCTTGATCCCACTCCCAGTAAAAGTCTACAATCACACATTTGGTGTACTTCAAAGTATTTTTGGGGGGGTGATATGGCTAATAATGTATGAATTGGGATAGAATGCAAAACATGCTTCACCAAAGTCACTTTACCACCAAAACTTAATATTCTTGCCTGCCAACCAGTGATCTTTTTAACAACTTTGGCCATAAGATCAGAATAGTATATGATCCTTTGTCGCCCAATGTACAATGGACATCCCAAATATTTAATAGGACTATCTATTTGAGAAAAACCAGCGATAGACTTAATCAAGGCAATAGTGTCCTGAGAAATGTTAACATTAATCATGAAATGACTCTTGTCTTTATTAACTAAGTAATCAGACACTACTTCATAGGTTGCTAATATGTCCATGATAAGCTAAAGAGAATAACTATCAGTAGAAGCAAAAATAATAACATCATTAGCAAATCTAAGATGATTAATTTGGGGCCCTCTAGTCTCCATATAAAAACCTTTATATTGTTGTATAGAATGAAGAGCATTGAGACTTGTAGACAATACTTCTGCACCCAAAATAAAGAGAGCTGGTGAGAGTGGGTCCCCTTGTTTGAACCCCCTAGTGGAGTGAAAAAATCCATGTCGTGAACCATTAATGATGATGGAATACCAATTGTTGTTCATGATTCTCCAGATCATATCTATAAACACCTCAGCAAGCCCAAACTTTCTCAGAACTAAGCATATAAAGGGCCAGGACACTCTACCATAAGCCTTGACCATGTCAATCTTGATTACTACATTGTTACCTTCCCTAGGTCTTTTTATACCATAAATGATCTCCTGTGCTAGCATGATGTTTCTGAGATACTCCTACCTCTGACAAACCCTAATTGATTAGGGGAAATTATAGTATATAGAATAGGGGCCAATCTTCTACACAACAACTTTGAAATAACCTTATTTAAAAAATTACTCTGACTGATTGGTCTGAATTCATTCAACTTGTTGGGATGATGAACCTTAGGAAGTAGTACCAGACAAGCATGTGTCATGTACTTAGGCGTGCTACTACCACAAAACAAAGGACTAAATAGCAGCCAATAGATCACCTTGAATAATTTCCCAACATACTTGATAAAACTTACAACTAAAACCATCAGGGCCAGCTACTGAATGTGGATTCATAGAGAATATCACCTATTTAAGTTCCTCCAAAGTTGGCATTGCCTACAAAATCTGATTCTGGTCCTCACTAACCAATTTGAGAATGCAATTCAATATCTGCTCATTGATCCTGTCTTCATGTCTAGTTAAAGTTTTTTGAAAATAATTACATGCTGCTGTAGAAATATTCTCATCACCTGAAACCCATGTATCTTCTTCAGTATAGATCTCGTAGATGAATAGTTTTCTCCTCCTCCCTCTCAATAATGCATGGAAGTACCTAGAATTAGCATCACCCTCTCTGAACTACTGAAGCTGAGTCTTTTTCTTAAGAAGAGACTCTTCTAGTTTCAAGTATTTGATGTATTCAGCATTGATGCAATGAAGTTGTTCCCTATTTTCAAGTGAATTATCATTGATGATGTGATCCTCAGCAATTCTGACCTTCTCTTCAAATTCTCTGAAGTAGCAAAGATTTCACCGTACTCTCTCTTTGACAATTCGCTAACAACAGTAGCCATTTTTTTCATTCTCTGACGAAACCTCCACATAGGATTGCCTGTTACTTCCCCATTCCAACAAGTTCTCATAGTATCCATAAAGGAAGCATTATCAACCCAACAATGAAGGAATTTAAAATACTTGGTACTAGAATGCTGTTTATCAACCATCTCCATTAGTAACAGGATATAATCAGAACTCACAGATGGTAGGTGCTCAATAGTAGTCTAAGGAATCATATCTAACCATTTATCATTAACCATAGCCCTATATAGCCTTTTCTAGATGTTATTATCAACAGCTCTTTTATTACACCAGGTGAATTGTTAGCCATTCAACCAATGTCTGTCAGCCCACAAGCTTCAATCACACTGATAAATTCAAAACTCTTATTCATATTGTAAATCACCCCCCCCACCCTTTTCTCCTCAGGTGAAGTAATGACATCGAAATCCCCTATGGTACACTTTGGTACATCTTTAGCAGCAAAGTAGAGTAACCTGTCCTATAGAGGTCTTCTAAGATGATCTCTACACTTAGCATATATAAATGAAATCCAGATTTTAGCAACCAATTCTGAATGTTGTATTTCACAAGTAATGTGCTGCTCATCCATTTCAATAATGTTGCAATTATAGTCACTGTTCCAAAATAGCCAAATCTTAGCATTTGGATTACTAATAGCATTATCCATTCCCAAATAAAGTCTAATACTATTTAAGTGTTATTAGCAAAAGGCTCAAGAATGACAATCAAACCAACATTATACATCTTCTTGAGATTTTCAATTCTCTCCAAGGAACCTTTGGTGTTTATACCCCTTGTATTCTAACATATTAATCAAATCATCATAAACATTTGCTCCTAGACCTAGTGTTTGGTCTGGTAGAATTTATAGATATGCTCCTGACAGGTGGTTTATTAAGTTGCCTCTTTTCCTTTCTTCACCTAGGAGATAAACCATTCTTTTCAGTATGTTCTTGGATTTCTTGTTAAAGATCAACCTGAGAATTGGGATCAAAATTCCTAAGCATAAATGTATTAGCCTCCTCCTCATCATTCTCATCCACAGACCGATCATCATGATCTATTTCATCCTCAAAATTAAGCACTTCATACTTATCATTAATAATTAGGACTATGTTGAATCTACAATCTCCTTTAGAACCAAAAGAAGCTTGTTTATTTTGAATTGAAGGGATTCTACATTGGACTGATCAGTACCCTTTTGAAACCTCCTTTTAATTGCATCCATTTTCTTATTGCTTATCCTTTCATGTGACTTGTTATTGAGATGCTGAGTAGGAGTACCATTACCATCAGGATTAGTAGAAATACCATGACTCAATTGCTATATTCCAGGACCACAACCCTGAACCTCATGACCTAAATCAACCAGCATCTGACCAGTATCAAGATTTTGAACTTGTTGAGTATTCACATTATACATATGATGATCACCAACATTTTGAACATGTTGAATCTTAGAAGTAACTAAAGTGGTAGTAGTGACTCTAGAGTCACTTCTATGGTCTGTGTAAGGGTGCTCATGCAAAACATGAGCTAGTACCCTCCCCCTGGACACCCCATCCTGCAGATTAGTGGGTTTCTCTTGTTTTTCCCCCTCCACTCCTCCATTAACTTTAGTAATCAAACCAGAATTTACAGAGTTCTGGGATTTGGGGATCACTGAATCAATAACTGATGGTTTAGCAATAAGCTATTGTCTGAAATGCCCAACTTGAGCATTGCCATCCACAACTTGCTAATTTTAGAGCAGACACTTTTTTATTCTGAGCATCAGTAATCTCATTATGGACACCAGTTAGTTGATCCTGCATTGCTAGATCAATGTAAGAATTTGGGGAAATAAATGAGAGTTTACCATTCTGCACAACTTTGGTTTGATGGAATGCAGACTCCTTGTGAATTTAGTTAGGAATATTTTGTTTTCCTTGTCTTCTTCTCTGTCTTTTCCATTGAGCTTACTGAGGTCCCTCTGTTTGTTCCTAGTGCTTCTTGATGTCACTTGTAGAACCTTTGGGCAGGTCCTGAGTCACAGTTCCTGCTTCATTTTTGTCAGAATCATTGGTGTTCCTATTTTGTCTTACTAATTCAAGAGCTTTTCTTCTTTTTTGCTTATCTCTCCTGTTGATGGTGAAATCCTGAACCAAATGCTACTGATGTTTGCAATATAGACAGTAAGATAGAACATTCTCATATTGCACAGATTGCTACCTTTCTATAGTTAAATCTTCTTCATTAAACCCCATCCACACATGAGAAGGTCTCTCTTTGGTAAGGTCCACCTGTAACTTAACCTTAGCCAAACTTCCCCTTGTTTTGTGAACTGAAACAACATCTAAGTACAACACTTTACCAACAAGAACCACCAAAGCAGTAACAAAATTCTTGTTGTAACAGTGCCATAGAAGTTTGTGAAGAGTTGCCCACATATGTTTTGAAAATTAATTGGTGGGTTACACTCACTCTTATGGTTATGACAAGTGTGTGATCACATAAATTCTATGATACCGATTCTTTGAGCATATTGGTGTTTACACCTCTTTGGAAATTGTGAATGGACTATTTCTATGTATGAAAAGTATAATATGAATTATGATTTGGCTTTTGATTATGAATATGTTTGGCTTTTAAGCCCAAGTATACATTTGAAAGGACTTGAATCTCTTTTGAAAGCATGTATACATATATGTAGTCATCTGGGATGATGATTTAGCACTAATGAGATTAGAGGCACCAGGGTATCCCCAAGGGTCTTCTTCCTTTCTCTTGAACTGTGGGCAAACATAAATATATGTATATGGTAACCCTCACTGAAATGGGAGACCCGTAAGGTGTGTTTACAGTATTGATATGATATGGTATGAATTGAAAATCCTATCTGAAATGGGATACCCGTAAGGAAGGTTATTTCTCCAAAATAGGAGGCTCGTAAGAAGAAGTATGGTTTATCTTTGGTAAGTATACCACCTCTTTTCTGGTGTGGGGATAACATTGGGATTCTAAGTAATAGCTCGCTTGGTGTTATATTTCGGTTGAGATTTCATCCCCTCTTTATATTAGCTTTATGCATTTCATGTATCATAGATTTCATGACATATTGTTATACATCCTTCATTGGATATATGCTTCTTTCTATATTATGTGCCTTCGTCATCTAACATTGAATGCAGGTTTGATAAGTCATATGCATTGCATGCCTGCATACTTAGTACATTCAAACGTACTAACACATACTTGTTCCTACATGATCTAACCATGTATGGACTGGATACTATTTTCATCCATCGTTTGATGGCTAGATCATAGTTGAGAAAGTGTTGTGGTGAGTCCTATCTTCCAAGGATAAGCTACCATCTATCTACCTTATGTTGCTTTCGTTTTGCTATTTACTTTGAGGGTGAGTCCGACACATGTCTTGGTCCCCCTCGTATTATATGACTAGAGGCATTATCGGACATGTTGTAGACTCTTGTACGGATATATGTTATGTGATGATATTTGGAGATTATGATTATGGCTATCTATTGGATATGACTAATATAATTTGATTATGATATGATGTGTATGTATGTTATGATGTGAAAGTGTGGAAGTCCTAAGTCCCCTATTGTCTACATAGAGTGAGTGATGCTTACCCACCACTTAGTCCTTTTGTGCTATGTGTTATGTGAAATCCATGTTAATCCCTATCCCTATGACATCCCCATAGTGTGAGTCTTACTTTCCCGTCCCTTAGAACTATGTGTTTACTTTTCCATTTGCGCTTATGAACCAATGATGTGTGAATGGATGCTATGAGGCTTGTTTGGAGACTCGGGTGGTTTTCATTCGCCATGTTACTCATAAACTCTAGGTTCAGTTCATGACATTTTTCAGGTAAAGTTGATAGTGCTAGCTCAAACTTTTTTGTCTTGAGGGTGAGTTTTGTGGTCTGAAAGAGAGGAAGGAGGCCTAAAAATTAACAACTCTTTTATTTTGTGTAGCTATTTTAAGTCCAAAAGGGAGGAAGGAGGCCTATGGTTTAAAGAGCAACTAAAGGGAGGACTGTAGAACACTACAAATAAGAAATTCACACATAAGTGTGTATGGGTTTTAGTTCATTCTACTATTTCTCTGTCTAGAGATGGATATCGGTATTCTAGAAAATATTTTTCTATTTTGTTTTGTTTGATGGGTTAATATGTTTTTTTACAAAAAATATTTTCTTTTAAATATAAAAGTAATAACAACATATTTAATGTAATCTTATCCCTACCGTAGAAATAGAGAGATGCTTTCAAATAAAACCTCGATTCAAGAAAAATTAGTTCAAAATAATCCAAAAAGATATAACAAAAGTACCAAAAAAACAAACCATGACAATATCATCCTCGAGCCCTATTTGTGCTATAAAATTTTTTTGCTTACTTACAAAATTTTAGAAAATAAGTACAAAACTACTTTGTAAAAATTTAAACATTTCCTTCCAACAAAATACACTTCTGCTTGTTCATTCATTTTAATAGTCTATGGTCAAACACTAGCAAAAAAAAATTATGCTAATTACATTAAATTTTGTTAAATCTATATGGTCAAATATTAATTACATTAAAAATTTTAATTTATGGTCAGATATTATCTACAATAAATTTGAAATATCTATGGTCAAATACTAACTAAGAAATATCAATTACAATAAATTTTTATAATCTATAGTCAAAGAATAATTGATTGCACTAGCAAATGAGTTATAACTCTTAAAACTCATTATCCTTTGTTATTGATTTTTTAAATTACAAATTTAATTGGTTAGTGACTCACTACCTTTTATACAACTCAATTAGAATATTTGAAAAAGTGACAAACTAAAAGACTTTCAGGTGTTTAATGTGTGAAATAGAATTTAATAATCATTATTTTTTCGGTTAAAATTGATGCTGACAGCTCAACCTTTTTATCTTAATGTGTGTTTAGTTACTCTATTTTATGAGAATTTCCCTCCTCCCAACTTTATCAAAAAACGTAATGTGTTTATCTAAAAAAATTTGTAAAGTTTTGAAAAAAATTCTTATGCAATAAATTAATTGGTAAAACAATCCATCTTAATTATGATTTTGGAAGATACGTGTAAAGGAAAAAGTTGATTACTAGTATGGGATGGGAAGAGTATTTTACTAGAGTAATACTTATTCTATTCTTTAATTTTTTCCTATGGAAAACGAAAAGCATTTAATTATAATGTTCATGTTTCTACCATTACTGTCTCCTAGAAGCTAGATATCAATTTTCTTCTTCTATATTTAAATGGGAAAATGTTTAAATTTGTCTTGACCTAAGTAAAAAAAGAAAATCTAATTTTAGTCTTCTTTTATAAAGAGAATTATGTCATTCATTGAATAAAAGCATATATAAATTAAGCTTATAATCGCAGGAGTATTATTAATCATGCAATTTTAACGAAATGCAAATTGAACCCTTTAATTAAACTTGAGTCGAGTGTTCTATCAAGAATAATCTTTATCTAATACAAAATAAGGATAAGTTACATGTACACTGTATTCTTCCTAGACTTTACTTATAGTATTACACCAAATATGTTGTTGTAGTAGTTCAATATTTTTTACTTGACTAAATTTATAATCTTAAGTTTTACTTGTTTACAAATATTCTTTTATTTTTTTCAAGGGGTGTCAAAATATATTTTTGAAAAAAAAAGAGTAAAATATATGAGTAAATTTAGGTATTCAATATATAAAAATTTTCACCTATCTAGATAGTATACCTTTTTAGTTAAGTGGTGCCAGTTGATACCTTTTGAATACATATGGTGTCGCCAATGAAGATGGTGAATATCATTTTAATTTTACATGCATAAGCTTTCAAGGTGTGTTAAAATATATAGAGTAGATATATGAATTGAAAATACAACTACTGCTACCTTACTAGCGAAATGAATAACTAATAATGCAATACCAAGCCAAACACAAAACTTATAATGGAAAAACTCCTTGCTCAAGGGAGAAACACCACTATCTACACTTCTAGGATTTCAACTGCTTAACTACTTCAAAACTTGAGCAAGGTTAACTTATAAACTCGCAATTCTCAACTGAACAAACTTCACTCACTTTATAACTAGCAACAAACGAGAGCCAAACCCACTCTCAACAATAACTCTCTCAAAGAAAACAGTCTCTTACAATTATTGTTCCTAAACAATGATTCTAAGAAGATTGCTACAGATTGAACAAACAAGAAAAACTCAACTCTAGATCTTGCTTGAATGCTCTTGTGCTAGTTGCTCTTGCTCAAAGAATTCTTTGTTTTTAGATTTGCAAAAGCTACAACTACTAGGGTTAATGATTGTTTATATAGTTAACCCTAGGTAGTATGACATTGGTACTTACATTATTGTTTGTATGGTTTTTGTTCTTTATATGTATTTGCTTCATAAAGAGGAGAATAGTGTAATACTATATAGTTGGACTATCTAAATTGGATGATAAATTGATGACTCCTTTTTTGTTATCTTGTTATCTCAAAATCCATCAGTGCTTTCTTCTCTTTACGAAGTAATTCATTAGTGAATTGTTGTGCAATCTGTAGTTGTGTTTGAAAAAGTACCTATCAAACAGAGATACTTTTAAAATGCATTTAAAACTCATTTTGTTGGTTATAATTGAGGATTTTAGCTTAGCTATGATAAAGAGAGAGGAACTTTCTTGTTTTTCTGAAACAAGGTACTTTCTTATTTTCTGAAACCAAGAAAGATGAGCTTCTTTGTAGATTAACATATTTGTTGATTTTTGGATGGAGCTAATGGTGAAACTATGTGTATGAATATCTACAACTGTTAGTTTTTGTTCATGTATTTAGTCAAACATGTTCATGTAACATGTCTTTTGACTAGTCTAATATACCTGGAATACTTAGATGACTAAAAATACTCCAGAACAAAACTAGTCCAAAATAACATACGAGAATAAAAGTGTGCTATATTCAGACATATATACTTGGCTAATGAAAACTTAGCAACAGATATAGTAGTGGTACTGTCACGCTCCGGGAGGGTACCCATGATGTGGTCGACACCCGAAAACTATTGTTAGTCCCCAAACAAACCACTTGGCTTTATCATAATCATTCAATCAATAAACTATACTAATCAGCGGAAGACATAAGAAAGTAAATGAGCACATCTAGCTAATCTCGAAATAATATAATAAATGAAAGGCTAGTAGAAAGAAATAGCTCAACAAGTCTTAACAATCAACATTCGACTCTAGTCTATGAAGCCTCTATCATTATCAAGTGATGTCAATGACAGAGCCATAACTACCTCAATCATAATAAACCTAATCAAGTCTAACTCTAAAGCAAGATGAAACAAATATCATGTATCCTCCGAAGTAAGGGAGGCTTACCAATCAGCTAACTGCTCAGATCCTCAACGATTCACCTATTGACGATCTCTAATCCCTGTATCTGCATCATAAAATGATGCAGAATCGAGTGATATCGATACGTGGAATGTATAGTATGTAAAATAGCTAAATGAAGCAGAAACAGGTAGAATAATATGGAATAATACCAACTTAGAATAATCAGCAATCAACATATCAAATGTCTATCTAAAGCAAGAATAAAGAGTGGACAAGTGGCCCATCAACCAATCAAACCTCATAAATCAAATCAGGCTCATCTCAAAGGAACTCAACTCAACGTATCTCATTATCTCTCATTTCATCTCGACTCATAGTACTCAAGTGTCATGACCCCACCCCGGGGCCGTGACTCGTGCCGATTAGGCATTTGAGCTAATCTTAACCCACGAAGATCCCAAAGTTAGT
>JAOTQR010077780.1:0-11868 GCA_025774065.1 Solanum ossicruentum | reverse complement strand
TTCGTTAGCCCAAATGACATAATAAGAAATTCAAAGTGACCATAGTGTGTTCTAAAAGTAGTCTTAGGTATATCTTCATCCTTCACCCTCACTAGGTGATACCCCAATCTCAAATCAATTTTTGAAAAGCATTTGGCACCCTGTAACTGATCAAATAAGTCATTAATCATAGGGATGGGGTATTTATTCTTAATTGTTACCCTATTCAATTGTCGATAGCTGATACACATTCTCAAGGTGCCATCCTTTTTGCATACAAATAACACTGGTGTACCCCAGGGGGACACACTAGGTCTTATAAAACCCTTCTTGAATAGGTCTTTTAGCTGCTCTTTTAATTCATGCAATTCTGTCGGGGCCATTCTATATGGAAGGACAAAAATAGGTTGGGTTCCTGGAAGTAAGTCAATACCAAAATCTACCTCTCGTTCTGGAGGTAAGCCTAGAAGTTCTTCAAGGAACACATCAACAAATTCATTTACTACTGGAACGGATTGAAGAGTTGGTGATTCTACCTCATCCCTTACTCTAACTAAATGGCATATATAACCCTTAGCTACCATTTTTCTGGCCTTAAAATAAGAGATAAACTTCCCTTTTGGTGCCCCAACATTGCCTTTCCATTCAAGAACTGCATCATTTGAAAAGTGGAAGTACACTCTCTTAGTTCGGCAATCCACGGTGGCATAGCAAGAAGCTAACCAATCCATACCCATTATAATATCAAATTCCACCATCTATAACTGAATAATGTCAACCAATTTGTCACAGTCACAAACAGTTACTACACAGTCATAATAAACCCTTCTAGCCATAATAGATTCACCGGTTGGTGTAGACTCTTCGAATGGTGTGTTCAATAATTTGGGTGTTCTCTTAAGCTTCCCAGCAACTTGTGGGGTAATGCTTGATAGTGTAGAACCAGGGTTAATTAATGCATATACATTATGTAAAAAGATGGATAATGTACTTGTGATCACATCGAGTGAAGCTTACAAATTTTGCATACTACCCAGAGCATGGGTGCGATTCTAGGCTCCGCTAGAGCTAGCTGCTCCTCTAACACCTATATCACGACCTATAGATGCCTATTGACCCCTACCTAATAGAGGAATTGACGGTGATGATGCAACAACTGAACCAGCAGATTGTGCTATATCACCCATATGCCTCCTCGGGCATTCTTTTATCATATTCCCTGGCGCACCACACCAATAACAAACATCTGTTCCAACATGACATATACCCATATGACTTCTTCCACATCGTTTACAAGGCTACCTAGGTGTCATTTGTTGTCCTGTTGAATATCCTGTTGTCTGCATACCTTGTACCTCACCTCATTGACCAAACTGATTACTTCTAGATCCTTGATATTGTGGTGGAGCACTGGCTGCGGAATAGGTGGATGATGGCCTAGGTGGTCTATTGGAAAATCAAGGTCTAAACTCACTTTGGGACGGTGCAAAATGCCCTGTAGATCTGGCCCTTTTGGCCTGTCCCCTTTCCAACTCTTGTGTCCTTCTTCTCTGCCTTTGATCATCCAATTTCTGTGTAAAAGCTTGCATCCTTGATATTTATATGTCTTTATTCAAGGAAGTAATAGTACAATCTCTGACCAGATATGTATACAATCTATCCACATATCGATGAACTCTATCTTCCATAGTAGCAACTACATTAGGAGCATACCTGGACAGGGAATTAAATTGGAGCTATACTCCCTCACGCTGATATTCCCCTGGGGGAGATTTAAAAACTGATCTGCACAGGCCTCTTGGATCGCTAATGGTAAGTAATGGTCAAGAAAGGCCTCTTTGAACTCCTTCCAAGTGGTTGGGCTAGCATCTATATCTTTGGATTGCTTCCAAGCTTCATACCACAATATAGCCACACCCTTCAACCTATATGTTGCTAACTCGACAGCTTCTGTACCACTCATATGCATAACACCTAAAGTGCACTGAATCTGATCAATAAAGTCTTGGGGATCTTCATTAGGATCAGACCCAGTGAAGGCTAGAGAGTCCAAATTAAGGAAGCCACATATCCTCGTGCCAGCTGTCCTATCTGCACAACCTATACCTATAACTAGACCTTTCTGTCTTTGGCCTTGGCCAACAACTATACGAGTTAATAGTTGGACTAAATTTCTTAGGTCCTGCACTGTAGCATCAATTGGTGGTTCTGGGGGAATTTCACTACTTCCGAGTTCATCAAGAGCTGCAGGGGTTAGAGATACCAGTGACAGAGACTCATCTTGAGCCTCATTTCTTTGTCTCACATGACTGGGTGGACAAATCATCACATCTACTACCTTCCCTTTACCTTTGTTCTTCCTAGTTTCTAGTAGACAAGCTCACTATACAAAACAATTCAGGAGTTAGACACAATACATCTATTATACTTAGCTATGGCACGATCTAAAGAATGAAAAGAAAGTAACAACTCATAATTTTATAACAACTCCTAGTTTCTAGCAGATGTGCCCCACCTCGATTAACTGTACAATATAAACATATAAGGTCTAGACACACACAAAGCTCTAAAGCAACCTGAAGCTTGGTAACAGCAACTGGATATCTTGAACTCTACTGGGGAGATCTACTAGCAACTGTACCTGTAGCATAAAATGCAGGTCCCCCGTAAGGGACGTTAGTAAGAGATAATGTACTGAATATGTAAGGCAGGAAATATTGTATATGAAGTAACAGCTCAAAAGATTCTATACACTGGTGTAGGATAAGAGACCACCTTTGGTTATACTTTTGAATCATATACTTTATCTTTTTATATTACTGTACCTTTACTGTATAATCTGTGCACAGCTGTAATACAAATGACCAACTGATCAGTGGTAAAACTGTATCGGGATCATCCCTAGCTTGGTTCTTCCTTAATCCCTCGGGCTACCACCCGTGATAGGAGTGTCCCTGGCTAGGTGATGCTTTCACCCCTCAGGCTACCATCCATCAATAAACAATAAAATTTATCTTCCAATTACCTTTGAGATTTTTCTTTTGGAGGTCATAATATTGGAGCAATAGGACTGTAGATGTAGCATGTGACATGTAAATAATCATACAAGATAATATGACAATGAAAAAAAATACATTACATAAATAATGAGATGCATATGAAATGAAACAACTCGTGAACTTTATTTAGCAACAAAAACCCATGTAACTTGGTATCCACGTGTATATGCAGATTTAGAGGTGATTATGTATGGCATCATGTGAACATATGAATGAGTGGAGACACGATTAATAGTGGTATCGGAGTTGGTAATGCTTTTATGTACCAAGGAGGGATCTATGTTTCATGCCAAATGATACGAAATCAAGTAACCTTACATACTTCGTTATATGACCTCGTTACAAAATTGGAGTGGCTGAGTTTTCTCTAAAATATTTATCTATAGTATATTAGATAATAAGACTAGTATAAGCAGTGACGAAACACTTCTTAGTAGCCCAATACCATAAAAACTAATATCTGGGCAGCAAACGTTTAATGAGCAACGCGAAGACATTTCTTCACCCTTTTCACTTATAATCGTATTTTCTAACAACCGTTCTTATGTATATGTCATGTACATCTTATTTAGACCCTTAAAAGTCTTACAACAGCCCACAAAATACAACGCATAATAATTCTTCACTACATACTAACAAGGGACATAACGTTACATCCTTTCTCCACACTTCGACGTCAACAATCCCGAACCTGTATTAACTTTACCTAAATTTTTTCCAACATTTTTATCACATAAACCCAGTCTTAAAATAGTCCAAAAATAGTCCCAAAATAGGGGATGGTCTTGGAACAACATATTACAACTATCAACTCACAAATTTCTTTTAAGAGTACAATTACGACGTCGTATAGTAATTCATCTTTGCAGGCTATAAAAGTAGTGCAACAGCTTAATTACATAATTAAAAAACTATCCCTTGTTAACAACATAAGTCTTACTTCATAATTCAACCAACTAAGAAGAGAAAAGCCTCTTGAACAACATGAAAAATTCACAACAATCCTTAGGACACAAGTTGTCCAGAATTTCCAGCACAAGATACTAGCATATACTTCTTATTTTTCATGAAGAAACCATGCTAAATATACAACTATGATTACTTAACTTTTGCCTTCAATATTCAGATTTCCTTCAAGAAACTTAGAAGGTTGCAATAGCTGCTTGGTAAAGTGAAACAAAGAGAAGATAAGAGTCTTTTGAAAAACTGAAAACTTGTTTCAATTGGAAATGACTAGAGGGCTGTTTTTGAGCCATTTTTAAAGACTTCTTTGAACGACTTTCTCTTGAATTTTTCCCACACATGAACACCTAGTAATACACTTGTTATGCAGCAGCTTGTCCCTCATAATTGGGCCTAAATGGGTCTCAAATTTGATGGACCTTGGCTGCCCAGTTTTTAGCTTTCTTCTTCGTTAGTTTTAGGCCCAAATGGTCAAGTGGGTTGTGTTACACTTGGGCCCTTTTTACATTCTTCTTGGACTGATAATAAGTTCTATTTAAGATGCTAAAATATGGGTTAAATTTACCCCCTTAACATAAACTTTATTCATAATCGAACTTGGACAAATTCGACATCGGGCCTCGGCTCCGTTTAGCTAGCAAATTTAAGCTAAGCAAGTAGGTGACTCACCTACTAGCTTATTAAGTCCTACAAGCACCTCAATTCTCTTACTTTGTTTAGGGTTGTGATCTCCTCAATTTAACACAAACATTTATACACTCGACCCTCTCAAGCTTTAGACGCACATATCGCCCATTAACATGAGATTCAAGCACTTTTAAGAATTGGCACTAATTTGACCAAACCATATCATGTTTCATGTATACAGCATTAGTACATGTTAAATGTGGGGTGTTACATATTGTAGACTCTTATGATTGGTGAACACATCAACATGCACCCCATACAAGTAATGACGCTAAATCTTTAATGCAAACACAACGGCGGCTAACTCAAGATCATAGGTAGGGTGGTTCTTTTCAAGAACTATGAGTTGTCTAGAAGAATAGGCTATGACCTTACCATTTTGAATCAACACACAACCCAAACCAACCCGGAAAGTATCACAATACACAACAAATCCCTCAAGCCCATCCAATAGTGACAATATACGAGCGAAGACAAGCTTATCTTTCAATATTTGGAAATGCCTTACACATTCATCGTACCATTCAAACTTGGCCTTCTTTTGAGTTAATTTTGTCATAGGGGAAGCAATAGAAGAGAACCCATTCACAAACCTCCGATAATAGCCCACTAATCCCAAGAAACTCCTAATGTCCGACGGGGTCAATGGTCTAGGCCAATTTCTAATCACATTGGTGTTCTTTGGATCCACCTTAATACCATCCCCCGACGCCACATGGCCTAGGAAGGCAACTTCCCTCAACCAAAACTCAAAATTTTCATGTTTAGCATACAATTTCTCCTCTCTCAATATTGGCAACACAACCCTCAAATGGGCCTTATGTTCCTCTTCACCACGAGAATAGATCAAAAAGTCATCAATGAAGAACACAAAAAGGAATCAAAGTAGGGTTTAAAGACCCTATTAATTAGGTCCATAAAGATGGCCTGTGCATTGGTTGACCCAAAAGACATCATGACAAAATCATAATTCTCATATCTAGTCCGGAAGGCCGTCTTGGGAATATCACACTCCCTCACGTTCACTTGATAATACCCGAACTAAAGACAAATCTTAGAGAAACGGCTAGCCCCTTGCAATTGGTCAAATCAATCCTTGGAAGAGGATACCTATTCTTGATGGTGACTTTATTGAGTTGCCGGTAGTCAATACATATCCTAAGAAACCCATCCTTCTTTTTCACAAACAACATCGGTACACCCCAACGTGATTGGCTAGGCCTAATAAATCCCTTCTCCAACAAGTCCCTCAATTGTTCTTTTAACTCCTTCAACTCCGCCGAGGACATACAATAAGGGGGAATAGAAATGGGTTGGGTATTGGGGAGGAGGTCTATGCCAAAGTCTATTTTCCTTTTGGGAGGAACACTAGGAAGGTCATTTGGGAAGACATCAAGAAACTCAATTACAACCGGAACTGACTCTATGGGAAGGATTTTAGACTCCACATCCCTAACCCTTACAAGATGGTAAAGACACCCCTTTGAGATCAACTTACGAGCTTTAATGCAAGAGATGAATCTACCCTTGACCACCACATCTTGACTATCCCACTCAAGGATGAATTCATTTGGAAACTGGAATTTGACACTACGAGTTCTACACTCAATAGAAGCATAGCATGCTTGTAACCAATCCATTCCAAGAATAAAATAAAAATCAACCATGTCTAACTCAACAAGATCACAAGGCAATATGCAATCAATATGCAAATAGGCACTTCTATAAACTTTTCTAGTGACAATAGATGCACTAATAGGAGTAGACACTTCATATCGGCAACAAAGGTTTTAAGAAAAGAGAGAGTGGCACCTAGATCAATCAATGCATACACATCAAAGTCAAAGATTTTCAACATACCAATAACAATATCGGGGACTTCTTCAATCCCTTGCCTTCCATGCAAAGCATAGAACTAATTGTGCCTTGGGGCACCGTCTTGTCGACCACATCTCCCCAATAGGACCGTAGTAGCACCTTGTGAACGAACCTCCTTACCCTTGTTATGGTTTCGAGGGCAATCTATCACCTTATGCCATATTTCTCCACAACCACAATAAGCACCGGTATTTTTCAAATATGGGCCATCATGACCCTTACCACATTTCAGACATACATTAATAGGATACACACCCCTAACACCTTGGGCCCTCGGAAGATCATTTGCAACCTTCTTATCAAATGTATGATTAGACCTTTGGCAGTGATGCTACTAGCCACTCCTTTGGAACTTACCCTCAAAACGGGCCCTCTTAGCTTCATGTCCCCTTCTCTTCCTGAATTTCTCCTCTTTCATTTGCTCGGCATAGGTCATCAAATGCGGAAAGTCCATGTCATTTATCAATATGGCGGACAACATTCTTCACTAACCAAGTCGGTAACACCCATCACAAATTTGTTCATCCTAGATCTTGAGTCGGTTACCAAATACGGAGCATACTTAGAGAGTTGGCTAAACTTGAGGGCATACTCCCTCACACTCATAGAGCCTTGTCTCAAATTCATAAATTCCACCAACTTAGCCTTCCTAAGTTCAATGGAGAAGAACCGATTAACGAAGACCACTTTGAATTCCTCGCAAAGTACCATATAGTTGACTCCCTTTTCCTCCTTCCATTGGTTGTACCATATTTTTGTTATCCCTTTGAGTTGGTAGGTCGCCAACTCTGCCTTATCCTCCGACCTCACACCCATGATAGATAAAATTATGTAGACCTCATCAATGAACTCTTGGGGATCCTCACAAGCCTTTGACCCATGGAATTTTGGGGGATTCATTCTCATGAAGACTCTTATCCGAGAGGCCAGTAGCATGGGGGCTTGGGCCCCTTGGTTGGCTTGATTAGCCACCACTTGTGCAAGAAAGGTGAGAGTATCCCTAATCTCTCCATCGGTCGGTTGCTCCTCGGGCGTGCGGGCTCGTCTTCCCCTCATATTAGGCATGATCTAACATAGCAAAGACCATCATTAGGGGGAAAGCTTACTTCAACACTATAGCACAACTTAAAAATTAAAGAAGAAAAACATTTCCTAAAACACCTCATAGCCTCCTACTCATTGTTATGGTGCACAACACAAACATGAATAAGACTCTAATCAACGTGGTGTGTTGGAATCCTAGGATCTAACAACCTAGTACCACCTTTGCCATGACCCAAGCCTAGGGCCTCAACATGACCAATGAATGAGGAACTCGAAGGGACCCCAAACAAGCCTCATCGCATATCATTACACATCCTTGGTCACGGAAATGTATTATTATGTAGGATGCAATGCAACAAGAGGTAGGCATCATAGAAAAAATGTATAATCATAGCAACGAATAGCATACAAACAATATGGCATGTATGAATGATGCTTGAAATAAAACTATGCTTATATAAAACATAATACGAGTGTAAGGAGTGACCATTATAGTGCAATCCAAGGCCTACCATCCCCTCCAATAGGCATATTAGGTACGAATCCCTTCATGAGGTTGATGGAGTACAAAACCCCAATCATGGTTAATGGAGTACAAATCCCCCTTCGAGGTTGACAGAGTACAAGCCCCCCAACAAGGTTGATAGATACCAACACCAACAAGGTTACCCAAGACTACCAGCCCCGAGCTACGCTTAGTCATCCCTAAGACTATATAGAGATAGTATCATTTATATATACACTCCTTTCATCATCACACACATACATTCCTTTTCATTATCATTGCATCATCATCTCATCATCATATAGTCATTCAACTCATAAGAAATACATTGGACCTTCAATTCCTCAAGAATCTATAAACAATATTTTATCAAACACTTAGAGGGTGTGTAATATTAGTGTTAAACTATACAATTCAAGAGTGAAATCATGCTATAAAAATCAGTGTAAAGCCATCAATAGATACTTGGTAATACCCTCAAATAATATATATCAAGATCCTTCATCATTTCTCACAATAGACCTTAGATTCATAGCTCCTAACACAGTAAAACAATCATAATTTCATAAACCCCAACATAGTGTGCAATGATTTTTATAATAGAGAAGACCCATGAATAAATCAACTTTAAATCATGCAATTTTGAGTGGAGAGGGATTGGGTATCATGGGTGAAAGGTACCCATGAAAGAAACTCACATGCCTTAGCATTGGAGATGAAGTTGATGAGGATTGAAGATAGAGACTTGAAGCTTGAGTTAAATCCTTGAGATCCGAAAGAGGGTTTGGGACTTGAATTTAGGAGTAAAATATTTGGCTAAGTACTTGAATTAGTATTGGAGAATGTTTAGAATGATAAGAGGGTGAAAAATGTCTAAGTGTAGGTATATTCAAGTTTGGGGACACTTAGGCCCAAGACTTAAAATTCTTGGACCGTAAGAAAAATTACTAGGCAGAATTTACACAGGTCCACGTTGCAAACCTATCGAGGAGACAAAGTTTATACATATAGCTACGCGTCATGGTACTGTCGCGGACTGATTCTGGAAATTGATTTGAAAATTTGAAATTGTTATTCAATTGCTCTAAAATCGGGGTTGGACCCATTTCTCACTCAAATGACCCCCTGATCAAGAATATGAAGTCAGATTTTTAATATCACACATAGATTTTGAGATATATAGAAATAATGATTCTGGACACTTCTGAGGCACATTTTTGAGCACTTTTTGGGATCATTACATTGTCATAAGGTCTTTACCATCGTAAGAAACATGGTTCAAAAATTAATAAAAGATGGTGGATATGCATACATGCTCAAAACCATGCAAAAACAACACCTCTAGACATGAGGAGAATAGCAAAAACTGCTTTTTACAAAGTATCCAAAATAACTCACCATATCATAGCAAAGCATAGTTAGGGCACCATTAAACCCTCATCTTAAATCACATATATTCAATGACTTGTTATGTCATAATAGTATACAAAGACAAAATAGCATAATGCTCATTATAATATCGTCATAGGTTTCTTCCTAATCATGTCATGCAAAAAGTTCATGGAGTCTTCATAAATACCCATATCTTGGAAAAAGACTTGGACGAGAAATGGTTGAGCTTGTGAGAGGAAGGTTCCCACAATCAAACCCACATACCTTAGTAATAGGAGCCGCAAAAACCTTGGAAAATGATGGGAGATTTGGACCCTAGCTTGCACTTTGTTGCTTGGAGCCTTGAGGAAGCTTGACAGTGGTTTAGAATACATGAGATTTTGGGATGAGGAGGAAATGAGAGAAAACTAGGGTTAAAAGGCTGATAAGCGCATCCTATATGGTCAAATGACATGGTGTAAGCATAAAATGCTAGGAAATGACAAAATTGTCCCTTTCTAAAAACTGTCGAACATGTCTAAGGGACCCCTTTTACGAGCTGTAGACCCTTCTAGGTCGTAGATGGGTTTTCATCTAATGGCCCTTTTTCAAACTTAAGAGACCCCTATTCTCTGATTCTTATTCTACGAGATAGTCTACAACTCATAGAGGACTTTACAAGTCGTCTGATAAGTCGCAAGTTGAACTTCAGCAGATCCCAAATTTCAAGTCTTCTAGGTTTTATGAAACTAGTTCACGGGTCGTACCTCATCTTACGAGTCGTAAACCCCCATTGTAAACACTAATAGTTCCAATTTCCCAGCTTATTTATTACATCGCCTACCCCTCACATCTCCCTTTTAGGAAAATTCGTCCCCGAATGTGCTAAGGCAAGCTCTAAGGAATGGATTCACGCACCATATGCAAAAATGCAACACATGCACCATTTAAAATCTTTAAACCATGCTTCGAATAGCACTTACAATGCAAACCACAAAGTCACATAAACATGCATAAATGCCTTGAAAATGGTAGATAAGGAGAACAGATCCTAAGATAAGAAAAATCATAAAGCTTAATCAGAATGGAAGAGATAAGGATATTGCTTCTTCATATCGACCTCGACTTCCCATATGGCACTTTCTACATGTTGGTTCCTAGAAAGGACTTCGACGGAGGGTATCTCTTTATTTCTCAACCGCTTAACTTGTCTATCCGTTATTTCCACCAGGACCTCCTCATAAGTCAAGTTCTCTTCAGCATTCACCATTTCTACGGGCATAATGGAACTAGAGTCCCCAATACACTTTCTCAACATGGAGACGTGAAAAACTGGATGAACCATTCTTTTCTCCATGTTAAACTCTAGTTCATATGTAACTTTACCAACACATCTTAAGATTTGGTATGGCCCTATGTACCTATGGCTTAACGTTTCCTTCTTCCAAATTGAACCACACCTTTCATTGGTGAAACCCTCAGATATACCCAATCATCAACTTAAAACTCAAGGTCTCTCCTTCTAGTGTCGGTGTAAGACTTTTGGTGACTTTGAGTCACCTTCAATCTTTCTCTTATCATCCTTACCTTCTACAAAGCTTTCTTAACTAGTTCTGAACCTAAAAAATCCATCTCTCCCACTTCAAACCAACTGATCGAGGATCTATAATGCCTCCTATAAAGGGCTTCAAAAGGAGTAATCTCGATGCTCGAGTGGTAGCTGTTGTTGTATGAAAGCTCGATGAGTGAAAGGTGTTCATCCTAACTACCCTTAAACTCCAAGACACAAGCCCTAAGCATATCCTCAAGAGTTTGAATAGTTCCCTCAGCTTAGCCGCCCATTTGTGGGTGAAAGGTCTTGCTAAGCTTGACTTTAGTGCCAAGGCCCTTTTGGAAAGACCTCCAAAAATACAATGTGAATTGAACACCATGATCCGAGATAATGGCCAATGGAACCTCATGAAATCTATGAACTCATGAATATACAACTTGGCGTAACATCAACACTATAGGTTGTTCTAACCAGTAGGAAGTGAGCGGACTTCATCATTCTATCAAGAACAACCCAAATGGAATTGAAATGCCTTCTTGTCTTCGGCAACCCAATTACAAAATCCATATTAATGTCTTCCCACTTCCAAGTAGGAATCTCTAGGTCTTGGGTCAAACCACCAGACCTTTAATGCTCGGCCTTGACTTGCTTGCAATTATGGCAACCAGCTACAAATTTGGCAATGTCCCTCTTCATACTGTCACGCCCCAATGTCTGGTTAGGGCGGACTGGCACCCGTTGCCGATAAGGCTAGGGAGAACCAACTTATATCTAAGCGTTTTGCATACCTATTATAAGTAACATATATGTTTTCAATGATTCTAAGGAGA
>JAOTQR010077779.1:0-11868 GCA_025774065.1 Solanum ossicruentum | reverse complement strand
ACCAAACCATTAAGCGATTTTTTTTTGCGGATTGGTTCGGTTTGTCGGTTTGGTGCGGTTTACGGTTTGGTTCTGTATACCCCTACTTTTATTATTGAACTCTATAGTTATGGGACGAATCAAGTAGAGTGAGAGCGAAACTTTCTAGTCTCACTACTTGGGCTTTTATATCTTTTTGGGTGCCATTTCAGAAGGTTAGTTCATAAAACCACAAATATTATCCTATTTCAAAATTCAAAGATGGTGTGTAGTCTATACTACATTTTACAAAATAGGAATATTAATTATATAAAAATTTGAGGCAAAAAGAAAAAATAATTTGTATAATATATTACAAAATATTACCACAAAAGAAATATCCAATTCTTAGTTTATTTTCCTTTTGAGGCCAGAAAAAAGAAAGGATACGAGTTTATAAAATCATCTATATCTTTATATGATTTGCCTTTTTAGTTAAATATATTAAGGGATAAGAGTTTATGAAATCATCCATATCCTAATTTGATTTCTATTTTAGATTAGACAAATGAAAGGATAAGAATTTAAAAGTTCATTTATACCCTTATCTTGTTCAACAATTTAAAGGATATGAGTTTATGAAATGATCCATATCCTTATATAATTTCAAGACCTAGACCCTGGACAAAATGACATATCATGATCCAATTTCTCAATTCATGATGACACCTACAAAAATCTATTAGTAGGTATGCCTAACCTATAGCCCGTAACGATAACAATGATCTAACATGCGAAAGAGATCAATAAGGAACAACAGAGCTGAAAAGAAGAATAAGAAGGGCAAGACCAATGAAATAGTACACCACAACACAACGTAAAATCTGGCATCAACCAATAATCAAACATCTAACAAAAATAGAATTACAAGGCTTTTATAAATGCTCTATTAATATAGGCTTTCTTTGAATACAACACTACAACTAGCCTAGCAAAATATATATGAAAATTGATAACCGCAGATGCCAGAAGTTGGCCCTGACGGCCTCCCTCTCGAGCATCCACTCTACCACCTTACTTACCTCCACTAGATCCACCTTGGGCACCCTGGTGATCACCCCTATTATCTTGGCTCTTGTCACCACTATTGACTAAAGGTGTTGCTGATGGAGTTGATTGGGTTGACAGAGAAGTGGAAGGCCTTGCCCTCTGTTTGAGACAATCTCTGGATAAATGGTCTAACTCTCCACAATCATAGCATCCTTAGGAAGATTAAGCCAAAAAATAATGACCACCATGGCCCATAGTTGTCACGATCCAAAATCGGATCGCAACTAAAAGAGGAAAGGTTAAAACAGAACAACCACAACACTTAGATTTAAAATCTCAAAACCTGGAATCATGAGTGCAAGAGCTTCTAAATAGTGTGTAAGCGTAAACAAAAAATTGTCTAATAAAGAAAATATAAAGTCCGATATGAAAGACAACAAATGAAGTCTCAATAGTGCAACGATGATTTGAAGTCTGAGTCTTACCGCTATGATCTGAAAAGGGTAAGAGACTGTGCTTTAATAAAATCAACTACCATGAGGGAGTCCCTGTGTTCGGTCTACAGGGAGGAGACATAGTAATGGTGAGCACACCGAAATTTACCCAGTAGGTTCAACTGACTGGATAAGAGAAATCAGATAAGCATGTAATAACTAAGAGACTCTTTCACTTGCAATGAGGAGGTTAGTAAATACACACACACACACACACACACACACAAACAGATAAAGATAGCAAGTATAATTTATGATACGATGCAAATGAACTAAATGTATGCAATGCAGGAAGTGGAGTCACGATTGTCGTACAACTGACTTACACATCTACCGAGCTAAAGCTAGCAGGTAGAACCCATGGGTGTATTGCAGACATATATAGTAATCTCAACCTTGCAACCTTCGTGTGGTCAAGGGGTGACACAATATCTCAACTTTGCAAGCTCTTCATGATCAAGGGGTTTTAAAAAGTGGCACAATCTCTCTCTTGCCATCTCCGCATGGTCAAGAAATTTTAAAAAATGGTGTTACAATATCTCAACCTTGCTACCACTGTTTGGTCAAAGGGTGTCACAATATCCAGTGGTAACAATGCAACATGAAGATGAATGCATGCATATGCAATAATCAAATATAAATAACAGTAATATAATAACAAAATAATCGATAAATATATGTCACAAGATCAGAAGTAGTGTCAAGTGTCACAACTAGAACAACAAGTCATCCACATGTCTCTAATTATCATATTCTTATCAATAATCAGTATCTTAATAATACTAGACTTTGCAAATCCCAAAATATATGCAATCGAGTCTCAAAAAGTATCTCAAATACCAACCAATATCATAATATTTCCCAAATGATTTCACAAGTCTTGTTTGACCACAATAACATCCAAATATCTCGAATATCAAGGATTCATCTCAATTTACCAACAACTTCATAATTAACCCTAATTCCAATACAACTGATATCGTATTTTCGCCAAACTACCATCATACCAATCTAATTATCATAAAATGATCCAAATTCTTACAATGATTACATAAATAAATCTAATAACTCAAAACTAGTCCCAAAAAGGTTAGCTGACCCTACCTCGATGTCAAAATCGCAAACTGCATCAAAATCTCGGACATTCAAAGCTTTAAAAACAACCTCAAATCAATCAACCACTATCAAGAATAGCTAATGCATGTCAAACAATGAATTTTGATATCTATATTGGCCCGAATTGGATCCAAAGGTAAAATGATCGAAATTAGGGCTAAATTTTGAGGTTCACAAATTTGAAATTAAATTAGAAATTGTGATTCAACTCTAGAAAAGAAGTATATGGGCGAAAATACCACAGATATTGAGCTCAAATTGAATGAGAAATCATGTAAAGTTTCAAAAAACAAAACAATGAAAATCCAATTTCTAATATTAATAATCATGAAATTCAATACAATTTTAAGAGGAAAGTAATGGAAATTATCAAGTTTGAGGATAAAAACAATTACCCAAAAGTTTTTCATGAAAATCCTTTGAATAATTCTCCCAAAAATCAAGTTTGAAATGTTGAAAATAGTGAAATCCATCGCTTAAAACAGTTAAAAATGATTAGCATGAATGTTCTTCATGCATTGGAAAGGCCTCTGCGAACGCGGAGGCCAACAAGGTCAATATTCTACGAGCGCGAGCCCCATCTTCCCGAACGCAGAGCTTTAGGAGTTAACACTTTGCATACGTAGAGGTTTATGAATCTGACCCTCTTTGACCGTGGAGGTCAATCCCACGAAAATGGAGAAGAAGGTAAGATGCACCAGATTCAATAGAAATATGGTATTGCAAATTCTTAGGATGGACCTCCGAGGTCCTTTCAAAACCTAACATGCACAAGCCAAATATGTAACCCTACTAGAAACGGTGTTTCGAAATCGATTATATCATCAGATTTTGATTCCAAGGCCTTCTTGACCATGAACCCAATAAAGCTCATTAAAATAAGTTAAAACTCAAAATACCTAAATTCCGTCCAAAAAATTACAACTAAATTATTTCTAGCATTAGTTTCACCATTCAAAACTATTGGAAGTGTCATAATTTTGATTAAAGCTTCCGAACTTCAAATGTTGATAAAAGTCAAACTTAGGATCCAAAATAAACTAAAAATGCAACATTGGGTAAAAAATCTCCATTTTAACTCCAAATTCAGTTCTATCTAATGAAATTGATGGATTTTTGTTCCGATACCGAAACTCAAAATGGTATAAAAATTCATTTTTCCAACAATTTAAGCTTCCAAAAAAGTCAAAATTCATATTTTCCACTTTTTGTACACCAGTTCTCAGTTTCAACAATGCATATAGTTCAAAATAGGTCCAAAGCAACTTACGAAAATGGTGAAATAGTAATTTTCATAGATAACCACAAAAATGACCAGCAAGGTCATTATATCATTCACCACTAAAAAATTATGTTCATCCACAAAAATAGGAGAAAAGGAGGTACCTGAAGCCTCAAAAGGACTAGAATATCTAGCCCACATATCTTACTCCAACTCCCTTCTACTCTCCTTAATGGTATGATACCGTCACTAAACCTTCACTAACGATATGTCCTTGGTCCTCAACCTCCGAACCTACCTAACCAAAATAGCTACCAGCTCCTCCTCATAAGATAAACTTGACCTAATCATTAGAAATCACGCGTGACTATTTGGAATATGCTGATAGATCTGTCACGACCGAGGCCTAGGGCATATACGTGACACAGCGAATGGGGAACCCGAAGGGACCCCAAACAAGCCTCTTAACATATCATCACACATCATTGGTTGCGGAAATAATTAAACAATATAATTGAATTAGAAATGGGGTTAAAGAGACTAAAGGAAAGCTTTCATAACATAAACATCAAACAAGAGAGTCAAGGCTCAAGGCATAAATACATAACGTATCCAATAACACCTCTAAACATAAAACTTAGTGGGGGCCAACACATACAACTGGACTCATCCTCATAGTCAATAAGGAACATACATCAAGAAAAGAGAATCTTAATACATAGCATAAGAGTATAATTATTGTCCTCGGGATGGATGACTCACCAACTAGCTTGAGATAGATCGTACTTGTCACGTGGAGGAGGATGATCAAGTGGGATTCCCGTTCCTACATGGTGACATCATGTAGGCATAGAGTATGCGTTAGTATGTTTGAATGTACTAAGTATGTAGGATTCAATGCAACAAGTGATAAGCACCATAAATAAAATGCATAACATAAGGATTGAATAAGCATAGATCAATATGACATGTATGAATGATTCTTGAAGTAAACTTATGCTTATACAGAATATAATACATGTGTAAGGAGGAGACCATTGTTAGAGAATATCCAAGGCCTACCACCTTCTTGGAGAGGTGAATGAGATACAAACCCCTCAATATGATTGATGAAGTACAAACCCCTCAACATGGTTGATGAGGTACAAACCCCTCAACATGGTTGATGAGGTACAAACCCCTCAACATGGTCGATAAGGTACAAACCTCTCAACATGGTTATCAAGGTACAAACCCTCAACATGGTTGCACGGGCCTACCACCTCCCTAGCAAAGCGATCGAGGTACAAACCCCTCAATATGGTTGCATAGGACTACCACCTCCGGAGCAAGGCGATCGAGGTACAAACCCCTCAACATGGTTACCCAACCCTACAATCTCCCAAGTGAGGCTTGGTCAATTCCCAACATTATAGAGATAATATGATATACATACATTCCTTTCATTATGCTATAGTCATTCAACTCATAAGACATGCATTGGGCCTTTAATTCCTAAAGAAATCATAAATGGACATTTTATTAAACACTTGACAGATGTGTGGTGCTAGTGTAAAACCATGCCATTCAAGAGTAGAGTCCTGCTAGAAAATTTAGTAAAAAAACCATTAATAGATACTTGGTAACACCCTCAAGCAATATACATCAAAATCCTTCATTAAATTTCATAATAAATCTTAGATTCATAGCTCAAAACATGCTAAAGCAATCACAATTTCATGAAACCCCATCATAGTATGTAGTGAAATTCATAATAAATAAGACCCATGAGTAAATCAACTTTAAATCATGCAATTTAGGTAAAAAAAGAAGCTTAGGCTTCATGGATGAAAGGAACCCATGAATGAAACCCACATACCATAGCTTTGGAGAATTCCTTGATGAAGATTTTAATGGAGACTTGAAGCTTGAGTGAAATCCTTACGATCCGGAAGAGATTTGGTCACTTGAATTTTGAGGTGAAATATTGTCTAAGTATTTGAGAGAGTATTTGGGAATAACCTGAATGATATGAAGGTAAAATGTTACTAAGTATAGGTATTTTAATGCATGGGAAGACTTAGGCCGAAGATCCAAAGGCCTAGGATGAGATAGAAAACTGGCAGTCAAAATACACTATAGCGCGCCCTTGGTGCATCGCGCCAGGGGCGCGAATGTTCACTGAAAATCGTACTTTTATGATTTTTGGATTTTAATATGGTTTCTCTAAAAATCGGGATTAGATCAATTTCTCACTCAATTTTGTCTCCCAAGTAAGAATATAAAGTCGTTTTTTCGATATCACACATTGATTTTGAGATATTGAAATTATGATTCCGGGTATTTTTAAAGCACATTTCAGGAACTTTTTGGGGTGGTTTCAATATCTCCCTCTTGGGAACATTCATCTCTAAATGTCAAAGAAACATATATGAGAGATGTAAACATGACAATTTTATCCCATATAAGGATGCAATAATGCACTTAAACATCATTTCAATAATCTCAGCGTAAGTGTAAAATCATCATGAACTTGGCAATCTAAACATGAATGGATGCAAATGTCATGGGATGAACTTAGACTTGAAATCACATAGGGGACACAAAATTAGTACCTCATGCTTGAATAGAATGGAAAAGATAAGGATATCGCTTTTGCATGTCCACTTCAGCCTCATATGTAGCACTTTCGTCTTCTTGATTCCTCTAAAGGACCTTAACGGAAGCAACGTCCTTTTTCCATAGCCTCTTCAGTTGCCTATCCAAGATCTCTACTGGATCATCCTCATAAGTCAAGTTGTCTTCAACTACACCCACAACATCCAATGGAAAAATAACATTTGGATCACCCACACACTTCCTCAACATAGACACATGAAACATCGGATGAACCAAATTCATTTCACTAGGCATAGGATTGTTGACGACTTTGGGTTGTTTTCAACCTTTCTCTAATCATTCTTACCTTCTCAAGAGCCTCCATAACCAGATTTGGGCCCATCAAAGCCACCTCTCCTACCTCAAACCACCCAACCAGTGATCTACAATGCCTACCACAGAGGGCCTCAAAAGGAGTGATACTAATACTAGAATGATAGCTATTGTTATATGCAAACTCAATCAATGGAATATGATCATCCTAACTACCCATCAACTCCAATACACAATCCCTAAGCATATCCTTCAGAGTTTGGATAGTTCTATCGGCTTGGCCATTCGTTTGAGGGTAAAAGGTCGTACTAAGCTTAACTTTTGTACTAAGACCTCTTTGAAAGGAATTTCAAAAAGGTAAAGTAAATTGAGCACCATGATCCGATATGATATACATAGGAACCCATGCAACCTTGCCAACTCATGGATATACAACCTAGCATAATCTTCATCTCCATATGTAATCTTAACCGATAGAAAATAAGCCGATTTCGTCATCCTATCAACCACAACCCAAATGGAATCAAAACCCTTTCCTTGTTAATTTGTTCCCACTTCCATGTAGGAATCTCTATGTCTTGGGTTAGGTCACCCGACCTTTGATGTTCGGCTTTGACTTGTTGGCAACTATTGCAATCGGATACAAATTTGGCAATGTCCCTCTTCATACCTCCCTACCAGTATACCTCTCTCAAATCTCTATACATATTAGTAAAACCAGGGTGAATAGTATAGGAAGAACCATGAGCCTCATTACGAATCTTTTCTCTCAAGCCATCAACACAAGGCACATAAAACCTACCTTGGTACTTAAGGGCACCATCTCCCCCTTGGGAAAAAACCACCAATTTTCCATCCCTCATCAATGCTTTTAATTCTAACAAGGAGGGGTCAAGATCTTTCTTTTCTTTTACCTCATCAACCTAGGAAGATTTTGAACCATCAACAACCACAATATCACTATTATCAACCTTTTCCAGCCTAACCCCCAATCTAGCCAACCTATGGATCTCCCTAGCTACCTTTTTACCACCACCATCAACATGAGCTAGACTACCCATAGACCCCCTACTCAAAGCATCGGCCACCATATTAGCCTTATCGAGATGATAGTGCACAGTCATGTATAGTCATTAAGAAGTTCTAGCCAACTTCCTTGTCTCAAGTTGAGATCTTTTTGAATGAAGACATATTGGAGAATCTTATGATTGATAAACACATAAACATGTACCCCATATAAATAGTGACACCAAATTTTCAAAGCAAAGACCATGGCGGCTAGTTCAAGATAATGGGTAGGATTATTCTTCTTATGTACTTTGAGTTGTCTAGACGCATAGGCTATCACCTTACCATTTTGCATCAACATACAACCCAAACCAACTCTAGAAGTATCATAATACACAACAAATCCTTCTAGCCCTTCCAGTAGTGACAATATAGGAGCAGACACGAGCTTATCCTTCAATGTATGGAAACTCTTTTCATACTCATCAGACCACACAAATATGGATTTCTTTTGAGTCAACTTAGTCATAGGAGAGGCAATAGAAGAAACCCATTCACAAACCTCCAGTAATAGCTCGCTAAGCCCAAGAAGCTCCTAATATCCAACGGGGTCAATGGTATAGGCCAATTTCTAATCACATCTGTCTTTTTAGGATCCATCTTAATACCATCCGTCATTACACATTCTAAGGGACCCTTCCTTCTTCTTCAAAAACAACACTGATGCACCCTAAGGTGATTAGCTAGGCCTAATGAAACCCTTCTCCAACAAATCCCTCAATTGCTCCTTCAACTTCTTTAACTCTGTCGGGGCCATATGGTAAGGGGGAATAGAAATCGGTTGAGTATTAGGAAGGAGGTCTATTCGGGAGGAACACTCGAAAGGTCATTTAGAAAGATATCGAGGAACTCATTTACAATTGGAACTGATACTATAGGAAGGACCTTGGACTCCACATCCCTAACCCTCACAAGATGGTAAAGACACCCCTTAGAGATCAACTAACTAACTTTAATGCAAGAGATGAACCTATCCGTGACCACCATATCATGACTCTCCCACTCGAGAACGGATTCATTTGGGAATTGAAATTTGATCGTACGGGTTCTACAATCAATAGAGGCATAGTACGCTTGCAACCAATCTATCCCAAGAATGACATCAAAATCCACCATTTCCAACTCAACAAGATCATAAGGCAATATCTTCTGCAAAATGCAAAAAGGACAATTTCTATAAAACTTTCTAGCAACAATAGATGCACCAATAGGAGTAGACACCTCATAAGACTCACACAACAATTCAGGCTCAACATGGAACTTTTTGGCAATAAAAGGGGTAATGAAAGAAAGAGTGGCACCTAGATCAATCAGTACATACACATCAAAATCAAAGATTTTTAACATATCGGTGATGACGTCAGGAACCTCCTCAACCCTTTGCCTCCCTTGAAGTGCATAGAACCGATTGTGCCTTGGGGAACCATCTTGTCGGCCACCTCTCCCCAAAGGAACCGTTTTAGTACCTTATGGATGAACCTCCTTACCCTTGTTACAATTTTAAGGGAAATCCATCACCTTATGCCTAACTTCCCCACAACCATAACAAGCATTAGTATCCCTCAAGCACGGACCACTATGACCCTTACGACATTTTGGACACCGACCATTAAGAACTACATCTCTAACACCTTGGGCCCTTGGAAAGGCATTGACAACCCTCTTATTAAATGCATGAGAAGGCCCTTGGCCTTAATGGAACTAGCCACCCTTTCAACTTTGGAACTTTTCCTCAAAATGGGCCCTCTTATCCTCACGACCCTTTCTCTTCCTCAACTTATCCTCCTCCATTTGTATGGCATAGGTCATCAAATGGGACAAATCCATATCACTAATCAACATAGCGGACCGGCATTCCTCACTCACCAAATCGAATACACCTGTCACAAACTTGTTCATTCTAGACCTTGGGCCAGCAACCAAGTGGGGAGTATATTTAAGGAGTTGATTAAACTTGAGGGCGTACTCCCTCTCATTCATAGAACCTTGTTTCAAATTCATAAACTCCACCATCTTGGCCTCCTTAAGCTCAAGAGGGAAGACCCAATCAAGAAAAGTCGCCTTGAACTCCTCCCAAAGCACCACATTATTGATTCCCTTCTCCTCCTTCTATTGGTTAAACAATATTTGTGCTACCCCTTTAAGTTGGTAGGCCGCCAACTCCTCTTTCTTATCCGATCTAACACCCATGATAACTTATACCTTGTAGATCTTATCGATGAATTCTTGAGGGTCCTCATCTACCTTAGATCAGTAGAATTCTGGTGGGTTCATCCTCATGAAGTCTCTCATCCAAGCACCCAGGGGTAGTAGCACGAGGGGCTTGGGCCCTATGATTAACTTGGTTGGCCATAGCTTGGGCAAGCAAAGCTAGAGCATCCCGGAGCTCACCAGAGCTAGTTGTTCCTCAGGAGTGCGGGCTCTTCTTCCTCTAGTGTTAGGCATGATCTACCATAGAAAAGAACAATCATTAAGGAGGAAAACTTACCTTAACTTCTATAGCACGATATAGAGTAAGAATATGGGGACAATTTCCTAAAATGCCTTAGAACCTCTCACTTATAGTTGTGGTGCACAACACAACCATGAGTAAGACCCTAATTAATGCAATGTGTTGGAAGCCGAGGACCTAACAACTTAGTGCTCTGATATCAAGTTTTTCATGACCCAAGCTTAGGAACTAGACGTGACATGGTGAATGGGGAACCCGAAGAGACCCTAAAGATGCCTCTTAACATATCATTACACATCATTGGTCGCGAAAGCAATCAAATAACATAATTGAATTAGAAATGGGGGCAAAGGGACTAAAGGATAGCTTTCACAACATAAACATCAAACAAGAGAGTCAAGGCTCAAGGCATAAATACATTTACGTGTCCAACAACACTGTCACGACCCAACCCAGGGGCCGTGATTACTGCAGATTGGGCACCCAGATAAGCACTAAACTGGATTTCCAACTATAACAGCTAAGGAATCTCCTGAAATTTTGGCAGAGTTTCCTCTGTTTTATTGACTAACCAAACCTGCAAACAGCAACCCAGCATTCAACAAATATCTATATGCATATATATGTGGCCCGACAAGGTCACTGCTGCGGTAGAAATGCCCACCAAATATATCATACAGACATAGTCATACCACATGCAATATCCCACACCCACATGTATCCACAGACCTCTAAACATACGAACTAAATCATAGGATGGGACAGGGCCCCGTCATGCCCTCGAATATACATAAATGCAAAATATAGAAAATAAGTGTACATGTATATACCAAAAATCTGCTCCTGAGGCAAAGGAAGCACTTCAATGGTAGACAGAGATCCTAAGAAGATGGATCCCTAACCTGTACGTCAGTACCTGCGGGCATGAACGCAGCCCCCCGGAAGGAAGGGGGTCAGTACGAATACGTACCGAATATGTAAAGCGGAAAGTACGAAATATAAATGAGAGTAATAATTCCAATAAAAACATATGAGTCAAACCTGCATGCAAACATCAAAATCATTCTTTATTTAAATTATCAAAGTAATGCATATCGGACGGGAACGATGGCGACCTCTAAACTCGCGTCATACCACAGCATAATACCAGAAGTTTCAAATCCCCGAAATCTCCAACACAAGTCCCAACTATAGCATAAGTGAGCTGAGGCGAAGGGGCCACGCACTCATGTATCATAATGTGTAGAGGTCATCATGCCCGATAATTGAGCCGAGGTGAAGGGGCCATGCACTCACGTGTACCGGGGCGAAGGAGCCCAGCACCCACACGTCATGATGCCAACATATCCCAAGCCTAGCTCCTTATGTCTCCCAACTAAGCAAAGCCAGCCCATGGGCAAACCGACCCACCGTATCCAACTTGCCTCAAAAATATGTACATATAGTTATACATAAGCACGATAATAACCAGCCCGAAAACTGGGGAAACGAAACCATAATGGCACGAATAGAGTCGTGAGAATCACATGCATCAAAACTAGTTCCATAAGCTTAGTGATATGCAAAATATTCATTTTTGAAATCAAGAAGTTATTCTT